>OENM01000071.1:136382-155563 GCA_900239745.1 Rotaria magnacalcarata
CCCTCCGCCTTGAGACGCTCTTTCCAACAAAAAGAAAACATTTTCATAGAACCAGTGCTGAAATAATCGGGATGCCAAATGAGTCATTTTGTAACCTTTTTTGGTTCATATCTCCCGGAAACCTGAAGATTTCGGGCTGAAAATTTTATGGTAGGCTTCTGTTTCTAGCCCCAACATATCCTGAAAGTTTTATCTAATTTGGACGTTTCTAGGCTGAAATAGACTTTTGAGTGGGGAGGGGGGACCTTAAATATCGATAGGATTTTTAAAGACACAATATTTTATTCAATCAACAGCATATTAGAATTTCTTATTAGAAAATTAGAAAACATAAATGAATACTAATATATCTTTCTTTATCGTCAATAGCGGCTTATAAAATAGTTGATCATAATTCTCTTTCTAATACTATGAAAGTTTGAATAGCGATTTTCTTTTGAAAAATTCGACATCAACTTCAGAGTTGTCTCTATGAAATTGATTCACGTCAAATTTTTATACGCGTCAACACAGATCATTTTATTGAAAACTTCGCATTTAGTTTTTATCACTAGATTAAATGGCTATTCATGGGTAAACAGTCTTCACAAATTTGACACTATTGGACTAGAATACGTGCTTTGTATTCTGGGACCATCAGCTCTTGAAGTTATAAATCAACTATTTACATAGACGAACATTAAATTTGCACGAATCAATACGTCATATGTTCTCTAATTATCTAAATTAGTTCAGAACTGCGTGAAAAAAGTGATATCAGAATTACGAGTATCATAAATGACTAAAATCGTCCTGCTAATCAGTGTTTCATAGATGTTCGTTGACCAAAAGACTCAACACTAACAATTAATATACTACTATATTATAGAGAAGTATTTGCTCAAATAATTTTCCTTACTACTTTTGATCGTTGATAACACACTAAACTGCCAACTCAAAACTTCTTAAAAACGAATAAATATTTTGTTGGCTACAATTTTCATAATACAAAATTCTGATATAACAAACTAGGGCTGAAAATGAAGATTGAAGAAAATACTATCCTTTCGTTGTTTTACTTTTTGATCGTCCTAATATATTATCTGATTGAAATGAAATTTATATAAAGACTATCGAGATTAGCTCTAACCGATGTAAATATTATCATTCGTGTTTTACCTGGATCACGCAGTATGGCTTTTGTAATACAACAAGTAATTGAATTAAGTAGATTTTTCTCCGACATATGCGCAACATTATTTATCACTGTTTGCTCATAAGCGCTGTCCTCCTCCTCAGTAGTTGTACTCGAAGCGGTTGCTTTTGGCTTCACAGATTTTTTATCATTATGATTATTCTGATGATGATGATGATTGTTTGTTGTTGCTGTTGTTGTTGACGTTGACGTTGGATATCCGCCTTGATAAAGACTGTGCGTTGCAAAATAGTGATCGTTGGTCACATTCGCAACAACATGTGCAGGAATGAATGATATACAAGGATCATCATAATAGCTCGTACTATAATATGATCCACCGCTTGCTGAATGTGATGAGGAGGCTGCTGCAGGAGCAGCCGTACCTTCAGTTGTGTCATTTGGTTCGGTTTGAAGACTTTCAACGTATTCAGCAAAGGCTATTTTATTATTTTCACGTGCAATTTGACTGATAGTTTTGCCTTCAGCAAGTAGATCAAGTTTAAAATGACAAAGTGTGCTTAACTCTTTAAATTTATCGAGTTGTCCAACAAAAGCTAGATGATGCGCTAAATAATAACGACGATACGGTGATTTTTCGTTGACAATATCCGGTTGTACGGTAATACACTGTTTAACTAACTCCCATTTACGCTCTTTAGCATTATTTAGTAATTCATCAACAGCAGCAAGTCGTTCAATGCGACGTAACATATTCGGATGAATATGCGAACGTTCAGTAGCAACATCACGAACAGTTTTACCATCTCGTGCTTGAAAAAGAAGACGAAATTGTGGATTACCTGCTTGTAGAGCAAGAACTTCATTCAAGTGTATGACATGCCCAGAAAAAACAATTTGATGTAGCATTGTCCATGAACGACCTAGAAAAGAAAAACAAACGTTTTCTAACACTATTGATTTCAACAATTATTTATTACAGACCATCAGGAACTCGAGTTAACCAATCCGGATGCGCTAATAATGCACCAGAGACTTTTTCCCAGCTACGATTTATTTTTGCACATTCGTATGCTTCTAAAAACGCCGAATCGGGATTCACTATTTGAGAAGGGAGTGGTCGTATAAGTGGATTTGAGGGTGCAGCTGTTGGTCCTGCTGTATGATTTTCAACATCTCCAATAGTATATGATGGTAATTGGCCACCCATTGGATTTGGCGGTTGTTTAGACATTCAATGAATTTTTATTTTTTCTAAAAGCAAAAACAAAAAATATCAACTTTATGAGTGAGTCCGTAAGAATGAGAAAGAAAAAGAATGTATTCACTAGGTAATCAGTGCACATGAGTTTATTGTACCACTTATAAATTTGAATCGTTCTGTGTAGGAAATGGTAGAAGCGTAGATTTTTTTTTACATTTTCTTTTCTCTCTGTTTCGACGTCTACTACGTGCTTGAGAACAAAGAGCAAATACAGGTAGGAAAAAAAGGAGAAGAAATGTATTCAGAGGCATCGATACTGCTTGTAACCAACACAACCTGCTGGTGGCGTCGCTAAAATTTTCGACAGTCAAAAATAAAAATAAAAGTTTCTTCATTTTCTATGCTAGTATGATTTCGGTGAAAACTGCGATTGCTACTTACAAATTCGTTTCAAAAAAATACTAAAGAAAATGAAGTATTCATCAAAAGGGATGCTTACCATGTTGTCGATACTATCTCTAAATATCGTGACTAACTCACCTGAATGATAACATAAAAGTGATTAGAAGGAAGTAAACAGATCGCATGCATAACTTTGCACCGCTCTATTGAGTTTTTTTTAGAAGAACCATTAGAGAGCGACGGAAAAAAAATGTCCACGCACTATTTTGAATTCTTATCTTCTTTCGAAATTCGAGAATGATACATAAATAAACAGTACTGACACGACCTGGACTACACAAGGAAATTAGTGAAGGAACATATCTCATAATATTTTTATACTCTCGTTATTTTATCGAAGAAAAAAAACACATTTATGACTAACTGCAAATGTTGATTGTTTATCGCAAAAATAAATTATTCTAAAAAGGAAAGTAGAAGACATATCTGCATCATTCTCATGTTTACATCTAAGTGTTGTTGTAGTCAAACAAGTTTAAAACGACTTTTTTTATTATCGATATGACTTTGCTTTATATAAAACTAAAATGGAAATATTAACGATACAACTTGAAATTTTCTTGCTACTCGAAATATAGGTATCATAAAATTAAAAAAATACTGTCATTATCTTTTCGACATATCATACAATATGAATGCACGCTAAAATAATGCCCCGCTAATCAATAAATAACCAAAAAAACGCTTTTGACATGAAAAACACAAAACGAACACTTTATTAATTATGAATATCAACAAATCGGATTATTCCTCTGAGTAATAGCATGATTTACTGAAACCAATCTATCGTAAATTTTAATTAATTAGAAAGTCTCTTTTTTCCCACTCTCCTATTCATAGCTAAATACTGAATGATGGTCATTGGTCGATTTCTTTACTCAAAATAGTATTTACCTTTGAGGAGAATTTCTTCGTTAGTTTTATCATAAAATAAAGATTGCTGAATTCAAAATAATTCGGCAGCAAAATTTATTATCTATCAAAAAAGAAAAAAGAAAAATATGAGAAAATGTTAGCTTCAGTTCTTAATCAGGAGACAAGAAAAGTGGCGCTTGTCTATAATGATCTCTACGATGCACAAGATTAGAATCATAAACATGTAAAGCAAAAGACACTGTTCACATTCCATTATAAGCTGGACCTTCTCCACCTTGTGGTGTCACCCAATTAATATTTTGTCGTGGATCTTTTATATCACATGTTTTACAATGAATACAATTTTGCGCATTTATCTGCAATTGACGTTGACCCGAGTCATTTTCAACATACTCATAAACACCTGAGAAAATGATTATATTTCAATCAGAATTCAAAAACCATTTTACCTGCTGGACAAAAACGTTGTTCAGGTCCGTCATAAATAGCTAAATTAACACTTGTTGGTACACTATCATCTTTAAGAGTTAAATGTGGTGGTTCATCCTTATCATGATTTGTATTCGTTAGTGAAACACTTGATAGAAGATCAAATGAAACTACATTATCAGGTTTAGGATACTCAATAGGTGTACAATCTTTTGCTTCTTTCAAACAAGCATGATCGGGTACTAAATTGATTAAAAAAAAAGAAACCAAATGACAATATAAAATATGATTTAAATAATAAAATAAATATTTACTTTCATGTTTAAGTGTAAATGGTTCTTTACCACGTAATACAAAATGAAGAGCTCCATAAAATATAGCACCAAATATGCCTAATGGTGTATTAGCTGATGGGCGAAAATTACGTACGCTATACAGTTCTTTCCATATCCAACTATTTTTAATACGATTTTCATAATCAACTGGTTCTATGCCTTAACATTTTGAAATGAAATCATGATAGAATAAAAGTCGGATTAGCTATGTTTTTCTCTTATACCTTTTGTTTTACTGTCAGTAGTTGGTTTTGATAATAAATCAAAAATTGATTCAGCAGCTACAATGCCAGATTTCATAGCCGTATGAGAACCTTTAATTTTCGGTACATTTAAAAATCCTGCACTACAACCAGATATACAACCACCAGGAAATGTAAGTTTTGGAATAGCCTATGAATATAAAAAAGAAGACAAAATATATAAAGAAAATATTTCTAACGAATGTTTCATGCCTGATAGCCACCTTCATTTAATGCACGAGCTCCATAACCAATACGTTTTCCATTTTCAAAGAGTGGTCGAATTTTTGGATGAGTCTTAAAACGTTGGAATTCTTTATATGGATTTAAATATGGATTTTTATAATCTAAAGCAACCTAAAATAGATATAATAGATCAATAAAAGAGACTTTTTGAAATTACATACAACATATCCAACAACAACCAATGGTTGATCATTGTCAACTATATGATATACAAAAGAACCACCATATGTATGCGTGTCCTACAGCAAAGAAAGCAAATTTTTGTCAGAATGAACGATTTCACAAATCTATTAATGACAGACGAGCATGAATAACGTCATAGTCAAATTTATCAATAGCATTTCAAAATGAAGTTACACACATAAATAGAATGGACAAAGCGATCTAACTGATTGATCATTTTTGAGTCGGAACTACCAAACGTGATTGTCTCCACCGGAAATGAAGATTATAATTGAATGTTCATTCATTTTTTTTCTAAACGGATTGTCTTATAAATGAAGCATGATGTATACGAAAAATAACACGATAGAAAATTCCAGTGGGGCATTAAATACATCTCAAAATGAGTGTAAAAGAATTTTTTCGAATTCTATTCGAATGGTTCTCGATCGGCTGAAGCCAAAAACGCTTGATTAACTAGATCTCTAGTTGAGATTATATACATTATGTTTTATTGCAAAATTGAACTCTAAAAATTAGTTTATCTGATGTTTCTCGGAGAGGACTAAGACATGCATTAAGAAATAAGTCTGAAATTTGAATTCATTCCAAGATATTTATCGGTGATTAATATTTTACAAGTAAGATATATCTTCAACATAAATTGACTTACCATAGGCCATCCAGCTGTGTGTAAAACAAGACCTGGCTCATGTTTACTTTTGTCAACTTCCCACATTTCTTTTAGGCCAATACCATACGATTGCGGTGTACAATTTTTTCTTAAATCAAACTTTCGCAACAGTTGTTTAGACAAATGACCATGACAACCCTCAGAGAAAATTGTATATTTTGCATGTAACTCCATGCCGCGTGCAAATGAATCCTTAATAGAAAAAAGACATTAATCATGTTCAAAAAAATAGAATATTTCTTTTTCAAGAAATAATTACTTTAGGTGAACCATCTTTAGCAATACCAACATCATTCGTTGCTATACCTTTCACACTACCATCATCATGATACAAAATCTAAGCCACATAATAATCATCAATCAAAAATGTCACTACAAGAGGACAAAGTATAGACCTCGCTAGCTGCAGTCGCCGGATACATTTCTACGCCAGCTGCTTCAGCTTGTTCGCCAAGCCATCCAATTAGTTTACCCAAACGAACGATATAATTACCATGATTATACATTGGAAGTCCTTAAATAAAATATTCATTAACAAAATTAATCGAATATGCCTACTACCTTTGAAGATCGGGATTGGAATTGCTGAGTTTTTCGTAAGATAATAAAAACGATCTTTGGTAACGGGATTATTTAACGGGGCACCTTTTTCTTTCCAATCTGGTATTAGTTCATCAAGTGCTCGCGTTTCAATACAAGCACCAGATAATGTATGAGCACCTACAATAAAAAAAAATAACTTGATTATTTTTCGTTTTCTTAATATCTATTATTTTACCAAAGGTCGACGCTTTTTCAATGACACACACTCGTAATTCTTTACTTTGTTGAGCAGCTAACTGTTTCAGTTTAATTGCAGCTGAAAGACCAGGTACACTGGAGTTAAGGAACCTAGATAGCTTTTATAAGAACTTGAAAAAAAAACAGAACAACTCAAGAACTAATGAATAGAAAAGGATATCTGGTCCACCGCCAACAATAGCCACATCGTATTCTTCTGTATAACGTTCCATATTGACATCTATAAAGAATCGACACAAGAATATGATAGGAAAAGTTGTTCGACTAAAAATGAAAGGAAAAAAAAACAAAATACCTTTCCATCGTTCATCTTTGTCTCTTGGATGAATTGTATAATGAGTCGTTATTTTACGTGGTGTCTCTGTTGAGTTGCAGCGCGTTGACAAAAACGAAAGTTGTACTGAACAATAAGAAAGAATGTGAGTAGAGTTCGTTATTTTTCAATATATACATACTTTGTTTAATTATTGATGACTGAAGACAAAATCGAAGCGGATACGACATTCACGACAAGCAAAAAATATCTATCGATAACTGTAAAAAACCAAATATATCATATTATCTTATCTACTATGTTTTTCAATCTTATCTGAACGTGCAACATAGTCGATAGCCAAAATAAACACACACACATACACGAAGAAAGAAAAAACGAACGAACACAACGAGAAACTTTTATCTGCGGTTTTTTTGATTGAGCTCAGGAAAAGTTACAAATCAGCAAAAAAAAATATATAGATAGATATATACAGACATGTATATATTTAGTTATGCGCTTAGCGATGGTCGGGTGATGTTCTTGGCATAATTTTTCGTTGAGGAAAAAAATTTTCCTTTCCAACTTTCAATCGTCGTCGACGACGTTTTGGTTTTTGCACATAATTTACACTATTATTCGTATTATTTGTTATTGTCGATTGTTGATTGTACATTGTTTGAAGAAAATCTTGTGTAACAACGATGCATTTTGTATACGGTACCGATACGGAAACTCGTGGTGATGCATCAGTAAGAGATTGTCCCATTTGTTCTGATAGTGTTTCATGTTGTAAAGCAAATAATTGTTCTATAGAATTAAAATCATCATTTTCATTATTAACTATCGACGGTAGTACAGATGGTATTGGCGTCTCAGGTAGATAATTTTGATAATCCATTGGTGGTGTTTGACTAACTAAATCATTTAAAAAATCATCGTCAAAATTTAAATCATTGGAACTTTTATCTAATAAAAATGTGATTTGATCATTTTCTTCCATACGATTTAATTGTGAAACGATATGTTTTGATAAATTAAAAAATTTTTGAAATTCGCTAACTTCACAATCCTTGTCAGGTGTATTCTCGTGTTGATATTTTTCATAATTTGCATAGAGATTTGAACGTAGTTGATTGAGATGTTTACTTTCATCGAGAAAATTTAAAAATGTTTTTGACATCTGTTCATTTTCAAGATATTCAAGGATAAGTAATGCTTCATCTTTTGCCGAGAGATTATTCTGAGACATTGTTTTTTTAAATAAAATAAAATCAAAGTTTCGTTTTTTTTCTGTACACCTATCGAAACAATAAAACTTATCTAAAAAACAAAAATTTATTTTTGTGGTCAGTCTTTGTTTGATGAGAAATAAACTGATGACACTAATTTTTTTCTGTTTCTTTTGTTCTTATAGTCAAAAGAACAAAGTACAGTCAAATGAAAAAGAACTAATCAAGAGAATCGATAGATGTCAGACGATAATAGAATTTCTTTTTTTTTCTGCGACAAACTATATGAATGGCAAGGCAACAGAGCGTAACTGTACAAAAAGAGGCGAAGAATTTAATCAGAAAGTTAAGAGACAAAAAAAGAATGCATAATTAATAAGCGTCTTACACCGGGAAGATTGATTGACGATGAAAAGTTGATTAACGATTTTAAGATATATAACAAAGACATGGCAATGCTTCGTTCGATGTTCGTTAATACTTTTGAATGGGCTAAACTTTTCTCGACGTGAATGGATGTGTTAGAAACTAAAAGCAGATCGATAGATTCGATCATTTCTTTTATATTCAACTTATATGAGTAGTGATAAACTATAATTAGAAACAGGCCTTGTCTACACTAGAAAAGTGAATGCTGAATTAAGAAACATGGTTGGTTAAAACGTTAATTCAGATTTAATGCGCTTTTGAAAAGTGAATTATAGTTAATGCGCCAATCGATAAAGCACTGGATGAACTAATTAGAATCTCGAACAGGCATCAATGAGGTCGCTGTATATTATCGATAAATAGATATTTTATGAAGAACAGGAGGCGAACGATAAAAATTAAGAACCCTAGAATATTTGACGAAACGTTACTTGAAAGAAATAAGTTAAAAAAGTAGATATTTTGGTGACAAATTTCGTCATTTGTCGTTAATCATCAAAAAGAGACAGAAGCTACTTTTTCTTCACTGAACATGTGCTAAGTTTATACATTCAAACTACATTATAGCGGTTACTTCTCAATTCTGATCGATGCATTAAACTTATAAGTGTAGGGCCCCAAACAGACCAAAAAAATGAAACAGAATTAAGCAACATGACTGGTTAATTCACACTTAAGTCATCTTTTTGAGACGATTTAGTAGTTAATTCTGTTTTATCCTTTTGGCCTGTTTGGGGCCTAGACGTACGCAAATTTAATTCGAATTAATGTCGCATTATCTTTCTAGTGTAGATAAGGTTATAGTCTATTTTTTTTTACTGTTCTACAGGTTGTAATACACTTGAGATTTATTCCAATGATTTATAGCTTTTAAAATTCTTCAAGATAGGTTTCAGTATAGAGCGACACCTAACGTTTGCAATTAACTACGAGATTAATTTCAAGTTGACTATGATCAAGTTTTCATTTTAATAGGCCTACTATGTTAGGTGCATCGAATATCATCACCATCAGGGCTATGCTGAAGAGAGAGAGAGAGAGAGAGAGAAGTCACGGAAGAATATACGGAAACTTTTACTACCGATAGGGATACTATGCATATATTGAGTTATCCAGTGCGTGTAGAACATGAGATCTGATTTTGAAGTATTGAAATAAAAGGAATCAGGAAATTGAATTTTTCGATATGATGGAACAAATTCATAAATATGCAAGATTTTTCTTTTCAAACCAATCATATACTCAGCTCGATAGTTATATAAAATAAATTTTGTGTNTTTAACCCTTTCAATGCTGACATTTTCTTTCGTTCTGTACGAGCAAGAAAAAAATACATATATCTCTCTCTATTGCGTTCTGTCGTCACAATCAGCTGCTTTTGAACTGTATACTGAAAAAAATCATTATATTGCCGAACCTAAAAAGGTTTCGTGGTAGCTGCGAAACACACAAGGGTTTGCATTCTTGCAACAAATGCGACACCCTTTCAAAAGGTTTTGGCGATCGGTACAAAACTCATGAGAAAAATTCCTAAACGTTTGATAAGCCTTGTGATGGGTTCGCACTGATCTCCGAAATCTTTTGATAGGGTTTCGAATATTACGACGAATGCGAAACCATTTTTTTCAGTGTAGCGTTCTAATATCATTTGAATCACTCTTCATTTTCTTAAAACGCACCATATGATATTCGTCGTGTAAGAAGACGACAGAACGCAAAATATTTCTTTGCGTTCTGTATGTCATCTCGTAGATGACATGCCGCATTGAAAGGGTTAAAGCTTTAAAGAAAATTTATCTTATTTTTCTCTACTTTCATCAACTTTCAATGGATTCATCCTTACAATGGTTTATTGAGTGCGGAATCTTAAGTTACAACTGGTTCATGTCTAATTTAAATTTAGAATTAATATTCAGCAGATCCAATCATGGACATGCCATTTTTGAAAGCTGTCTGCACATTCTCTTTCTGCTATAAAAAAAAAAGAAGGGACATATTCGCATCGTTTCTTGAACTCTCCGACAATCGACTATTTTGCTTCAATGGATTCCAAATTTTTTGAGTAGGTCAATTAATTAGATATTGTAATTCCTACATATTGCTTTTTTAACAAGGGCGACAATTAACTTATTCAGAACATATTTTCTTTCGAGAACATCTCGTAGTTAACATTTTCTATGATAAAAAAAAGGATTTTGCAATCAATTTTCTCAATATTATTCACCGATGAAAGATTTGAAGATACATATATGTTTTTTTCAACTAGCTGACTATTGTTTTATTTAATTAATTTTTTCATTATGCTTTTTCGTAACAGACGGAAACAGCTTGTGGTGCAGGGCATTGACCACCGAAATATAAATCTTGCATCATGCCAAGTTTAAAATCTGCACATTGACGATGAGCAATCTCTTGAGTTTCAAGAAGTTGTTCGTTAGCATCAAACAATTGATAGATGGTTTTTGTTGCTTGAAAGATAAGTGTTACTTTATACCATGAATCAACTTGTAAACGAGTTGAAAATTCTTTCAATAATGTACCCTGATTTTCAAATGGTTTAAGACTATTATCATAAGCATAGGCAGCTATTTCGATTAAATTTCCCTCAGCACAGTTATCATTTTCACCAACGACATGTCCGGCCTCGTAACGAAGACAACTTCCAACGCGACGAAACACAAATCGATCGGAATCTTTATGATTACTTGTTAAATAACCACATCGACAAGCACCCCATAATTTATTCCATGACGATGTACATAAGTGACCTTTAGGATCTGTTGGTGGAAATAAATAAGTAGCAGAGCTATTTGTAAATTGGACACGTGATGAAATCGTTTCCGCAGACTTAAAACCATGAAAAGGAATTAATGATGTATAATGGGCACCTTGCTTTACTGTACGACACTCTGCCGAGTTTACGGCATTATTAGCGATGAATATCGTAGCGATTATGGTCAAAACGAACAACATTTTTAGTGATTGAATTTTCTATACTTCAACCGAACAGCTTTATTTCTTCTTTCGTTTTGGATAGATATAAGTACTAATAAATATTATCTATACACCTGCGCAATCGAAAAGATTAATATGATATCTAGCATTGCGAATGATCGATAACGAGTGCAACACGTGATTAAATGAATAACAAAGAGATCAATCGAAATTGAAGCTTATAAGTAATTTTTCTGGTCGTTGTTGTTTTTCGAAATAGTAAGTAAATGAAATTTATGCATCTGCCAGTGAAAATATCAAAAGAAAAAATAAAATACTCATTGACAGTAAAAGCCATCATTGTACCAAAAGAAAATCTAGTACTATATATTTTGTATGTTACAATTGAATATTAAAAAGTGTAATTCAAGATTTTTATCTCCTTAAAATTCCTAGTCAATAGACGATTCAATTATGAATGATATTCAAAATGTAGTACAGAAGCGCAATGCTAGAAGATCTATCAACTAAATTACATCGAACTTTCCTCATAGGTTAATGTTAAACCATATCCGTATTAAATATCTTACGTCAATATAATCGATAGGATTTTTTTTTTGTTCACAAATTTCATTAAGTCTTTTCGATACTGATAATAAAGTATCGTGTCTCATCCTGCTCACTTTGAAAATATTATACGAAGATCTTGTATTGATATAATCATACGAATGTTTATTGTAAAAACGCATTTACTTGTTTTATTCATCTGCTTGGTGATCTTTGTGTTCCATGATGAAACATACTTTAAAACTGTGAGAAAAACAAAAAACACACACGTACAGATTGGACAACTTAAAATAGTAACAATCGAAGCTATACACCTCACTAGTAGATTCTTTCCGATGCAAGCAGACAAAACAAAAACAAAAGAACACATCTAAGATAATAAAAGTCAATTTAGTGCATAAATATTAAATAATCAGCAAGGATAAAAACTTAAAAATAAACAAAACAAACAATCACGGAATACGAAACAGGCACACACGAAATAGAGCAATAAAAATGAAACGCAACATTTTAACTGTCAAACTTATGAGAGATTATTATTCTCTGAATATAAGATCTGACTCAGACGACGAGACAAATAATAACGCATGAAATCGTTGAGATTTTTAGTAAATAATAAATCATTCAATATTTTTATACATTTCTTCAATTTGTGTTTCAAAATATTTTCCCAATTCAGGTCGTTTAGTCTTCATTGTTGGCGTTAAAAGATTATTTTCTATTGAGAATAATTCAGGATGTAGATAAATATCTTTCGACTAAAAAAAGAAAAATTGTAATCAAACGCAAAATCAATCATAATAAACATACCATTTCAAAGCCTTTTAATGAATTGGCTTTTTCTAATTGTTTCATATCATTAAGTATTAGGTCTTTTATTTCCTAAACAAGCGTCAACGTGACTACAATAAAAACATAACAAACAATCTTACCTTTTTCTTACACAATTCCACCATATTACCCGTAATATTCTTTTCAAGAGCATATTTTTCAAGAACTTCAGCATCGGGAACAATAATAGCCACTGTAAAACTCTAGAGAAATGATCAAAACATCTTCTAGGAAAGTACATATAATTATCAATAATTTTACCTTATAACCATTACCATAAACAAATACTTGAGCAATATATTTACTATGAATATAAATATTTTCAATTCGTTCTGGCGCTACGTATTCGCCCTAGAATGAATTATAGAAAAAATATTTTAAAGAAAAGTTCAATAATCGCGAAAACTCGTGTGGATTATAGTCATTTTCAATTAATTAGGAAAAGGAAAAAAATATGCATAAATAGATATCTCAAGAAAAGTATGAGCAATCATATGAATACTCGACATTTTCAGAATTAGCGGGATATTTCCTGAGCCAGAACAATCGACTAAACTTGCGATTCTCTACAACCTTAACAATAGAATAGAATTCTATTCTATTTTCAGCATACTTGTGCTAATTTAAACATATGTTTCTTTCGATCAATAATTTGAATTTGTCCAGTCTAAAAAAAAGTAAAACACATTCGAATAAGTATTTCCAAACACATTAAAGATCTTTTCTTACCGGTACCCATTTGGCGACATCTCCTGTATGCAACCAACCTTCACTATCCAATGCTTCTCTCGTTTTTTCTTCATCTTTAAAATATCCTTTGAATACATTTGCACCTTTGATGCATAATTCTCCAACGTTATTTTTTGCAAAATATTGCATATCTGGTACATCAGCTAGTTTAATCATATTACAATTTAACGGTACACCAATATTTCCTGTTGTCGGGTCACCAAGCATTTGACATGTTGATATACCGCAACACTCCGTTTGTCCGTAACCTTCAACAACATAAGCACCACAAACACGTTTAAGAAATTCGAGAATCGGTGGTGATAATGGCGCAGCACCGCTAACAATTAATTTAACTCGTCCGCCAAGACGTTGTTGAATACGTTTTAAAACAAATCGATCCCAAATCATATGACGTTTAACACGATGTCTTTCAACATCATTTGATTTGGCTGATAGAGCTTGATTGAAGAGAAAACGTTTGAATGAATTTAATGAACGAATGGTTGCTTGAATATTATCATACTAAAATAAAATAAAGAATGAAATGCAAAATATGTAGGAAAAAATATTTTACCATTCGATTAAGAAGTCGAGGCACACAGGGCATTAATGTTGGCTTTAAAGCAGCGAGATCATCAGCTAATTGACGTACATCACCTGAAAAATAGCCAATTTTAAAGCCATTACATAAACAGTAGAGCTGAAATAGAGAATAAATAAATATTTATTTAAAAAACAAAATTTCGCTACTAATCGTTTACTTCAATTGTTTGTTCATATGAATGAGCTAATGGTAAATATGAAATAATTGTTTCCAATTCAGTAAAAACTGGGCTCTAAAAATAAATAAGCCAATGAAATATTATATACAAAAATAAATAAATCTTTCACTTACGAAAACTTCCGTCGCTGCTTGAGTCAAGCAGACAACATTTTTATGTGTTAACATAGCACCTTTTGGTAAACCTGTTGTACCACTTGTATAACATATTTCAAACATATCATCAGGTGTAGGTGGCTAAAAGTAAAAACTTGGTTTGCTTTTTCTTTGTTTTTTAATTAGTTTTAATTTCTTACATGATGAGCTATTGGTTTTGATCGGCCAAGATCCTTGAAAAATAAATATAATTAGAATTTAAAAAGACGACAATAGACGAAGCGGTTAGAAATGGAAAATATTTCTCACTATTTTCTTCAACGATAATATAGTTTAAACGATTCAGAGAGAACATTTCATTAGTTGAAACAATTTTCTGTCAGGAGAACTAATCGTCGAACTTCCATTTTTAGGTTTGGCTGACAAATTTCAAGGAAATAAAGATGGACAAAATTCCTCGGCTCTTTTAAGATTTTTTCAAAAGGAGTGTATCGAAAGAAAAAGAACAAATCTCTGAACACAATAAAAATATCTTCGAGTTCTGTATGACCGAACTTCAGTAGACTGCATTGATATGATCCTTAGGTGTAGAAATACAGTAAATTGTTATAAAAACAATAACAAAAAAGTTTCCACACCTATGGCACTCTTTAAATATAGATTATGTGGAGCACTGACATATTGTAATCTATTCAAATTTCTATTTTGCATGAAAATCCAAAAGATTGGTCATTCGCATGGAAATCTGTCCGTGAGAATCCAGCAAATATCTTTCTCGTGCTAAGAAATTGCTTTAACTGTTCTAATCTGTTTTCCTATAAGTTCTAATTGTTACCGTTAAGCATGAAAAATACTTCATTTCTCCTTCGCATAGGATTTTCTTATGTAAAGACTTACTCTTAATTGAGTATATGTCATAATTTCAATTTCAACTTCTTTGGCTTTATTGATTATTTCTGTATTTTTATCACTCGGTAATTGTTTAGTAAGAATTATTCGTTTTAATGTCGGTACTTGACGGGCAAGTTTAATTAAGCATAGAACATTTTCAGGTTTATCAATAAACACTGTCTTTAAGGAAGCTAAAGAAAAATAAAAGAATATCATTAAATCTTTTTTCAAAAGAATGAAGCAACAAAAATAAGAGTACTTTGATTAATTATATGAACAACAGCGGGTTCGCCTAGCGTATCATAAAGTGGCACATAAATCATGCTATGAAAATGACATGCCAAAGCTGTTGTCATCCACTAGAAATTTAATTAGACTTTTAACAAAGAAAAGCACGCAGCTTTGTTAAATCTTACTTCAACACTATTAATTGTGTAGATGCCAATGAAAGTATTTTGTCCATGATTTTCACCTAATTGAATAAGTGCACTGCCGACTTCAGTAGCAGCTTGATCTGCCTATAGATGAAAATATTCATGAGAATATTTAATCGTTTCATTATTCTTTACTTCTTCATAGGACACCCATTGATATGGTGATTGACGATCTACTCTATAACCTAAACATCGTTCGTCACCTGCAATAGATAAGATAAAGTCAATGAAATAAATTGTTTTTCGGTAAAATAATTGAACTAACCCCGTCTGGTCGCAATGGCTTTGCCAATTTGAAAACCTTCGTAAAATGTCGCAAATGTTCTATCATCAATAATAGATTTGCCTATTGTTGATAAGGGTCGTGAACCAATGGAAGCAGGTATACGTGCTTCAGCACATCCTTGTGCCTAAAAAACCGTATTGAAAGACTATTGACATACGTTCGATTGCGGACGAAGAAAAAGCACTTCATTCAGTTTTTTTTACTTGTTATTAAATAGCTCTGAATACTTGAAATTTCTAAGTAACTTTTGATTGTTTTGATGTTGAACAAATCAAAAAATGGCATATTTCAAATGTCGGGAAAAAAGACGAAGCTCGCGTTTCAACCGTTAAAGTAATTGCGTTTGTTTTTATTTTACATTTTAGAAGAAAAAGAGTTCTAGATTAATAATGTTTTTTTTTTATTAAACCCTTCGTGTGTATGTGTGTGTGTGTGTGTGTGCTTTTTTCAATTACAATTAAGCGAGAGAAAGAAATTCTAACCTGAGCTGATATTGTTAGTCTTTGCCAATCTGTATCTTGATTCATTTCTTCAGTAGCGAAATCTTCGACAAGTAATGATGATAATTTATCTTTATGCCGATGAATAACCGCAGCAGCAACAAGAGCAAGTGCACCACCGACAGCTAATGTTGTCTGCATAGAAGATGAAAGATTTTCATCAGATACCAATCTATCCATCGTTTATTTATTTATTTATTTTAATCTATGATTTTTATTGTGTACACGTATATATATATATATGATTAGTTAGTTAATTAATTAATTAGATACAATAGATATCGAATATTAATATATGTGTCAACAAAAACTAGAAAAACAAAAAAAGAATGTATTTAAATGGTAAAAGTAGAAAAACATATTAATGCTCTTAGTATTCTTGGGTATCCTACCAACGCAACGCGAACAGAAACAACAGAAAGTAAAAAACACTTCATGTACATTTGCATTACATATATTTATGTATATTGACCTATGCTTCAAGCTATGTAAAAAAAATCAGCGACAATGAAACTAGTAGGCACATCAGGAAAATGAGCCGATGATTCATCGATACGACGTCATCGTATACGACATAGTACTATATTCAAATGCATGAATGAAATGTTGACATCATATTAATACTCAATTTCCATCGTCTTATTTCTCCTGTTGACATTTTGTTAATAATGGTGATGAATATTGACACACCTCCGTGTAAATCTAATACTTGTTGTTGTTGTTGTTATTATTATTATTCGTCTTCCTTTTTTTTATACATATTGAAATTTTAATGATCAAATAATATTAGAAGCAAAGCAAAGACACACGAATATTGTTATGTTGGATAAGGAAAAAACAGCTGTTACAATTCTAGTTCATTTACCTTTCGCGAATTGTTTATTGAATAAATAGGATAAGAAAATTGAGTTTCAAAGATCTTTTCGACACTTGTTTACACGACGAGTTTACGGCGATGAAAACTAATGTGCCACCCTAACGGCAACAAACTGAAAAAATAGTAAGAGTGATGATGACAGTGCTGCTACTACTACTTTAGAGAGGACGAAGAAAAGAGAAGGAAGAAGAAAAAAATAGGAACGAGAGAATGTACAATGACTTCAGATTCTTTGCAAAGATCTATGCGGAGGAAGAGGAACAGAAAAAAACTACGCCACACAAAAAATGGCCACACCTTCAACAATAGTTGACCAATCAGCACATGCCAATTCACATATTAGTTTTGACCCTCCTCTACGCTTGTGATCGGTCGATATTATTAATGATTATTTTTTCACCACAAGAAAAAAAATCTAACGCATAACTACATATCTACACGTAATAAACATTATTGTTAAAAAGAAATTTCAATTGGATTGCTACTAAAAATAGTATATTACAATCATATCTATTAGAATTTTGTTGTTCTTTACACGATTACCTAATAGATTCACTCGTAGATACACAACGCGCACATTTACATTATTTCAACACATAGGTCACTTTCACATGTAATATATTCACATCAACGATGAAGAAATTTTCTGCCCTATAAAAAACTATTTATATAATGTCGATTCATTAAACTATACTAAATATAGATTTTTCTCGACAGACTCTAATACCTTGTATATAAAATATTTTTCCGGATGTCACTTATGTATTAAAACAAAATGCAAGCAAAAGAAGCTAATTGCCATCGAAATCTTCTTTGGGATTAAATTTTTTTACATCTGTTGTGAATAATCGTTAGTGAAATAAAACTGTTGTTTTCAACAGTTTCTGACAACATACTTTAGTTCAGAATCACAGTAAATAAAGTCTAAATAGAAGAATAATGAAAGCAAGGATGAAGAAAAACAAGCACTTGTGTGCATTCTTCGACAGTTCCATACTAGTAGAAGCTGGAGAAAAGGATTCTTTTTCGAGTTCTACGTGCAATTTTGATCAAAAATATGTTTTATATATATCGAAAGAGAAAGAGATAGTTCTAAATCGTGTCATTGTTAAAAGCATTTCCATACAATAGTAAAACAACATGATCAACGAACTATATCGTAAGAAGTTTTTCTGCTCTTGTTTTTCCGCTTCACATAAATATTGACTCAAAAAGTACCCGAAGCAATGAAGTAAAAAAGAACAAACTTTGTTTGCTTTTCACACGACACGTCACAAATACTTTCAAAAATCAAATGCAATGAGAAAAATACACTAGTCGCATTGCAAAACGTCTATTGGTTCAAAACAGTAATTAGTGCGTTCTTGCCGTCAATGTTTAATAATAATCCAGGAAATATAAGTCGGACACGAAAAATAAATTCTACTTCAATATTTGTTCCTAGCTATGGCTTCGAATGAAAACGATCTGAATCTTTTGAACATGTGTTACAACCGTAACTCACGTATACGATCATTGATTTTTGTTCTCTTGATTCGATGACTCAGTATCAAGCGTTGACTACGTTGATTGGTCTTCGAAAAACTTCATCGACGAAGAAGAATAAGAAGAAAACTATGCTAGGGATGATTAGTTATTACAATAAAGAAATATTAAGATCAATCCATGCCAAGCATATCCAATCAAAATACTCTTGTCAACTAGCGTTCTTGCTTTATATTTCAATTTTTTTCTTATGTTTTAGAAAAC
>OENM01000071.1:155654-170998 GCA_900239745.1 Rotaria magnacalcarata
GTACTGTGCTTCGTCGTTATTACATTGCCGATCAGATTCGTATCTCTCTTATCATTGCTTCTTTCAACTTTGACCTTTTCTCATGTTCTTCTAGCCATATCTTATTTCTCATTATTCACACTATAAGATGTAAAGAAGAAAAAGTGAACAACGCAACAATCATCATCACAATCTAATTCAAGTTAAAATCTTGAATTGCACTATCAGTTCACTCGAAGCAGACATTTTATTTTCCTGTTGTTTTTAAACATATTTTTTCACAAGCCATATGTGTGATTCTATATTTTAATTTAACCAAAGTCAAATACCAGCAGGGAGTGTCACGTAGTTTCTTTTGAAAATCAAACATTTTCTTCACGTATGATTAATCTATGTATTTGTTTTTTTTAATTTAAAGTCATCCTCAAATGCAATAGATACTTATCGAAAGCCTTACACAAGGATTATTTTAGAGATTCATAACAAATTTATAGGAGTATAACCTGTTTATTCGTATGTGATTTACTCGCTGCTTTTTTTATGAATGCATTCTTGAACAAGACTACAAGGGATAAAATAAATATGGGTGAAAATATATAGTTTTGACTCAACGCGATTAATTATTGGCAAAACTTTTGTTGCCATTCGAATCTAAAAATACTGATAAGATTCATTAGATTTTTCTATTGAGATAAATTGTGAAAATTCAATAAAAAAGATAATCGTATCTAAAGATCTCTATCAAAAAGAAATATACTTGTCCGGAAGATGNATAACAACTGAGATAGATATAAATGAAGATGTATTGTACTTAACGGTTGTGTCAACTAGCGCCAACTACTTCTTTTAGTATTCAATAAAATGTAGGCCATATTCTTTCCTATTAAAACACGACACACAAAATTCATACCTTATCAGTTTACTAATGATTGTTCATCAATTCTGCAGATTCTATATGAATTGATAATTGTACTATTTTGTAATTGATCCAAGATTGACCAATAGAAAAACAGTTGCAAAAATTTTGAAATATCGTATCGACAAAGCAAAGAAAACTTCTTCGTCAGTCATATTAATCAATTGTTATTTTAATTTAGTATGACAGACACTTTTAAAGTCCCATCTTTGCCGTCAGAAGAACCAAAAGAAGATGATACAGTCACTTCATCAACTGTTGAAAAAGAAGAAACTTCACATGCACCATTCGTCAAACCAGAATTACCACCAACCAATTTTTCAGCACCAGTTCGCCATAAAAATTTACATTATACTGTACCTGAATCATCTACAATTCCACCAATAGAATATACACTTGAAGTATTACGAAATGGTTCTATTATTGATTATATTGCACTGTCTAGTCGTCCATATGCAGTTTTCGGTCGTTCGCCTGATAGTGATGTTGTACTTGAGCATCCGACTATTTCACGTTATCATGCTATTGTACAATATAAATCTGAATTTGAACATGGTCAACCAGCTGGTCTCTATGTATACGATTGTGGTAGTACACATGGTACATTTGTTAATAAAAAACGTCTTGAACCAAAAACTTATGTACGCATTAAAATTGGTTTTATTATTAAATTTGGACAATCAACAAGACTTTACCTTGTCCAAGGTGATACATCAGCTGAAGCCGAAAGTATTGATACGTCTGTTGGTGATGATTTAACACATGAAAAAATGAAACAATTTCATGCTAAACGAGCTAAAGTGCTTGCTGCAGTTCGTGCCAAACGAGAAAGTGCTGCTAATGAAGCCAATATTGATGATAACATTGAAATGGATTGGGGTATGGGATCAGAAACCGATGAATCAGCTGCTGCTGCTCCGACTACTGCACCTGTCGTTTCTAAAGAATCAATTCAAGAAATTGAAGCTTTTCAACGTGAAGAAGAAAATAAAAAACGTGCTGCTATTGATGATCTTAAAAATCGACTTGAATATCAACAAGCACAAAATGACAAAAATATACTCAAAGAAATTATGTCACGCGTAAGTTGTTTTAAAAAAAATTTTAAACATGATATAGTGAATTTTGATTGTCTCAGAACTCGCAGTCTTAGTTTAATAAGACTTGAATTCAGAATTTTGTATTTTCTTTTTCAACAAAGTTTTGAGTTTTTGTTTTAGAACAATTCTTCTATGTTTATTTTCTTTACAGGTCGGTGATCCTTCAAAGGACGACGACGACGAAGATGGTAACAAGAAAAAAGAGCCATTTTATCTTAAAGAACCCAAACGTGCATTAACCGCATTTTTCGAACGTGAAGGTGCTGAACTTACCTATGATGTTGAAGATCGTCAATTCGGCTCCTTTCGATGTACAATTAAATTACCTATTGTTGATGAATATGGCCATGCTGTTCAAGCTGAATGTGAACAGAAACATTGTAAACGTAAAGAAATTATTCAAGAATGTATCATTGAAGCATGTCGTATACTTGATGATCATGGGGTTTTACGCGAAGGCACAGCAGCATCCTCTCTAAATACGCCACGGGTACAACAAATTAAACGACAATTACTTGAAGAAAATGATTTTTATGAAGAAGATGAAGATACATTTTATGATCGTACAGGTGAATTAGAAAAAAAACGTCTTAAACGTATGGAATGGTCAGGACTTCTAAGTAATGAACCACAAGTTGAAACATTTGAATCACTTTGTTTAAAATTAACAAATCTTTATCAAGAACAAGTCGATCTTGAGCATAAATTAGAAACAGCCAAACAAATGGAAGACAATGCAGCAAAAAATGCAGCGAATAGTGAAAAAGATATTGATGAAATTGATTTATATATACGTCAATTGAAACAAGGTGAAAAATTAAATCTCAAAGTTAAATGGCAATGGAGAAAACGCTTGTTAGAAATTGAAAATGAAGAACGACAATTTGCTAAATTACTTCGAGTATGTAAACCTAAAGAATTTAATATTCAATCATGGCGACAAAAATTACGTGAAGAAGCCAAACAAAATTTAATTGCCAAACCATTACCTATACCAATACCATCATCGCAATTACCTCATCTTCCGAAACCAGTAATCGAAACTAAACCTACAGTTGAAAAAGAACAAATGCCACCACCGCCACTGGTGCCATCACAATCAGCAGCATCATCAGACGCTGAAACTGTTGAACCTGTTGCAGAAGAAAAAAATATTACCGTTGATCCTACTCCAGTAAAAAAAACCAAAAAACAACGAAAATCTGTTCATTCGACTAGTAATTCTAAAGATCAATATGACGATGCTGATCATTATTCGGAAGAAAAATTTGCTGAATGGATGCCACCTGAAAATGAACAAACAGGTGATGGAAGAACAGCTCTAAATGAAAAATATGGCTATTAAATAAAAGTTATTATTTTGTTTTGTTTCGATTTTGTAAATAAATATATGATGATTCTGTGTGGAAACAAAATCATATGCTGTAAAAATTGTCTGTGCACAGGTGAAAAGTTTTTACGCGTAGACAATTTCTCAAATAGAACAGTTCGTAGTTGTCGAAATATTACTTTTTGATTATGACAATTACCGATTGAATTTTTTTTTCTTCTTTTAATGGCAACATTATTTTTATTTGCTCGACTTACAAATACATGAAATCTCTTGACTGTATTGATTCAATGCAAAATAATGGCAAACTCATTTTCCATATAAGTAGTTACATTAAAATTCAAGAACAAACAATAGTTCTGTTTTTCTTTTGACATTACAGAGAGAAAATCATTGAAGGCAATCTGATAGTGTAACAGTCATTCGGTATCTCAGAGTAGTCGACAAGAAGTTTATTGACAACGATTATAAAATGGAAGATACACAAGGTTACAATGCCCTATTCTAGGATTTCATGCATTCGCTAGAATATTTTTATTAGTCACAATGTAAAAAGAGAACATGTACCTTAGAGATACTTATCGTACATAAAGTACAATGACGGTTTAGATCTTCGACAAAATGATAAGTTAAAATTTTTAAAAAGGCATTTGAAGATAAACATCTGTTCGTTTTGTATAGAAAACTAACAAAAACAAGGCAATCATAAAATGTTAGTTTCGTGAATTTTAACTTCTGCTTTTGACACTCGCTTTGATTATTTTGTTTTTCCAATGATAGATCTTAGCAGCAAACCAAAACTATTCTTCTACAAGTATTGCTAAGAACAAGACAAAAATTGATAGTTACAAAATGACTGTTTGCCTTTGAAAAACGTATTTAACGAAAGGTCGTCGCGAACAATCGCACTAAACAATCAGCACCTACCAAACGATACCTTTATCGTTGACAAGCTTGGTTACTTTTCCTCCGACCGAATAGTCTTGTTTTTCAATGAAGGACATAAATTACGTTTAGTTTCGATTAGATAACGTTACGCTACAAAAATGTTGTTGTTGCTTTCTGTTGCATAAATATTTTTTTATTTTCACATATTGCCCATTGCACTAATTGTAGTGCATATCTACAAAAAAAAAAGCTAAATGAATATTTAAAAAAACACAACAAATACAAAGCTATTCATCGCTGTAGTCGAAGTCTTTATCTACAACGTATTTCAAAAGCCAATCGGCACATTTCATGGTTGACTTTTGAATATATTCTTCAAATTCTGCATCGATGGCAACAATATTTTCCTCTTCCTCTTCACTTTCATATAAATGAACGGCATTTTCATTCTTTTTCGCCTTTGACTGTTTTAAATCATCTTTATGTATCGCTTGTAATGGTTGATTATTTGGTGTTGCATATGAAGATTTGACTTTTGAGGCTTTTCGACAATTTGCTTTCGGAATCGAAGATTTCGTTTTCGATAAAGATTTATGTCGTGCTGCAAGAAATAAAGTGTCATTTTGTTGTTCAGTCAATGTATGACTTGTTCGTGTTTGTGTACGATACGGACGTTGATGAATATCAGGCATATTATGAGCGTATGTTTTGTTATTCGGTAAAACGGGAATTGGTGTTGCCATTGTCGGAGTATTTATTTGAGATTGCTTAGTGAATCCATTTGGCGAATTATAGCTTGGCCAAATTAATGATTGCTGATTTGCAGTCGATATGGAAGATAAAATAGATGGGCGTGACTCATGACGAGCAGGTACATGACCGAGACGTACATCTTTACTTCTTTCAAGTAATTTTTGTGCAGAAAGATTTGAGAAATTTGTTGAGGAATGTGTTGTAGCACCGGCATTGTTAAAATTTATTGGTCTAATATCAGTAAAGTCATAATAGGATTGAAGAGTAATACGAGATCGTCGTGCTTGAATTGCTCGTATTTTGTTGTTAACAGCAATCGGAGAAGCATTTGCATATATCGATGGATGAGTACCATTTAACATATGACGATGATGGTTTATAGGAAAAGCAATGGCTTCCGATGAGACGTTCATTGGGAATCTAAACAAGAGATCAATCACATTTTATTTTTATTTTTATGATTAGCATTTCGTGTTTGCAAAAAGATGCAAACAGTAGCAAAAAAAATTTGATTCTAATGAACCGTTTTATTCTTGTATTTATAGTTTAAGAAAAAGAACAACCGTATGAAGTAGCTGAAGCTATTTTAACCGGCGAATCAAACATTCAATTATTCAGTAAACTAACAGCTTTTAACCTCTTGAAAACTTACATCAACAAGCCACTTGATGATGATGACGATGATGATGACGATGATGTAGTAGCGGACATCATTGATGTCAAATTATTTTTAGTGAAGTACTTTAAATCAAACGTTCAATGATCTTGAAACACTACTGGTCATATTCAACTAATTCTTCTCGTATAATTTGTGTAAGGTGAAGCAGAACTATATATTCTCATAAACCTTTATCGTGATTCATTACGCTAGAATTTCGGGGAGAAAATATATATTTTTTTTCTATCCCCTAGATAGAATTGTAATATAGAACGTCACGTATCTGATATGATGTTTTCTTTAGTCGAAAAAAGCTACTTACAACATTTAATAATTTACAATAAAATAAACTATAAAAGTATGCAGATGAGCCGTTGAATTATTTTTAATAATAAGAAGAAAAAACAAAAATGTAAAATAGGTGTTGTTTTCTATTATGCACCAAGAAGCATTGAATGATTTCTTTGTCTTTTTTTTCGAATTACTTTTTATTACTAGTCGCGTTCGTACAAAAGAAGGCTCTCTTTTTATGTAAATTGCTGTACGTCTATTTATTTTTCATTTCATGTTGTCAGAAAATAAATTTGTTGTATGTCTGCGTGCCTTGAAAATCACAATTACAAAGTTATGTATAAGAATAAATATCTATCATTAACTAAATATATTAGATAAATTTCAATATAAAACAACGTAAAAACCAAGGACAACAGGAAAAAAGCTAATATTTCGTTTTTATGTTTGTTTCAAGTGCAATCAATGATACGGCAACACTAGAATAAAAAGTTATCATAATTACTCATGCGTAGAAAATGACAAATATAACGTATCGCGTGCATTCGTTTTTTATAACGCGGTTAATGTTCGTACTCTATATATTGTCTTGTTTCATAAACGGAAACTCTAAGAAATCATTTCTCATTCATACTAGTATTCAACACTTTTTCTTTTCTATATCTTGTTGAATACTATTACTGTCAATGTTAATCACAAGAAACTTAGTACACAATAACCAGTCTTAAAGAGTCATCTTATTAATAACTGACACACTGATTTACATACATTGAATGCGATACTTTTTTAAGTGGCCCACTCAAGTAGTATGGAAATTTTTCCTTATAGGATGAATGAAAAACGAATTCGTTAGACTTATTGAATCGTTAACCTTCAACGGTAAAAATACAAAAATTGTTTTATCATTGATATACTTCTTTCGGACCGAGAGAATATTCGAACAAAAAAGAATGTAAATAGATGACTACATAAAATAGCCTTGCTATTTAGTGGTATCTTTCTCTCTTTCTCGCTCGTATTTCTATCATTCACTTTCGTTGTTTTTTCTTCTTACTCGACTTCTATTATTACTTAATTGTTTGTTATTTTTATTCGTTTTGTAAAAGAAATAAAAAGAAAATTAATACACTTTGATGACTATTTGACATTGTCAATCTTAATCAAAAGATTAAAACCAAGTAAGAGACTAATCAATATCTACTCTTGTTTTTGTAGCTATGGTACGAATTCTTTATATTGAAAAACAGAAAATAAACTTTCTATTCCATCTAACGAAGACATGACAAAACAGAGAGAAAAAAAACTTCGGATGACGTCTTCAATCAAGTTCTAATTCGTTTGATTCAAGTGAGAATCGGATCGTTATTTTTTTGCTCGTGAAAAATAACCACTTGAAAAAGAAACATATTGTTTGAACAATCAAAAACTTAAAAACTTACTACATTTAGAATGGAAGATATCAAAGAGTTTTTAGTGGTCTGTTTATAAGACGAACTAAAGCAATGCTTGTCTGAATCTCACATCAATAGAATCAAAGATGAATGACAAAGACACACACACAGAGAGAGAGAGAGAGAGAGCGCTCGAACGTGTGCAAGTGTAAGGAAAAGAATAGAGGAAAGAGAGATTACTGATTTGAATTGGCATCGGCAGAGCAAATAAAATATAACTCACTTTTTTTCTTCGTCTTTTCTCATCATATAAGCCCACCAACAGAACAAGATCGCATCATTGTGTTTGTTATGTCCACAAATACTGTTGTCGTAGTCGACTTCGGAAACATATGAATCAATATTTGAATAATTTTTCAGAATGAAATACTTAATTGAATTACAGAAACGATTTTGCAGGCATTGAAATAGTCAGCACATCATGACATGCGAAAATCAGTAATATAATATCAACAAAACAAAATTATGATAAATTCTCTTCACATATTTTTGTAGTGTCTAATAACGTGCATGATATTGTTGTTAATTGGCCCGAACTGAATAAGGTTGCAACTAGAAATATTTAGACTTCGTGTGAAAATGTTTGAGTTTAGTTTCAAAATAATCGTCAAATCTTTTGTGGAAGGCTTATCAGAGAGTTTTCGTGCTTTCAATAGGCATTAATCTAGGAATTCTTTCTTGCTATACCAATCTAATTTAGTCTCGAATGCTTTTGCGACGAAAATAAAACGCATATATCTTATTATAATTCAATTTGAAAAAAGTCAATTAATAGATAGAAAAAAAATAGAGACCATAAAAGAAAGAAAAATACATAACGACTGTTTTCTTTTTTTTTTCTTGTCAGTATTTTGAAAATTTTTTATTCATTCTTTATGAATCATTATAAAAGATTCAATCCGATTACGAGTCTTTGAAATTTATTGAATCGAAAAATAAAAAAATTGATTGATACGACTGCTCATTTTTTTCATCGGTTTGAAATATTCAATTTAACTCTACAAACTTTAATCTTCAAGAAATCATGATTACCTCTAAACAGTTTCGTATAAATTCAGCTGCATCTTTTTTTTCTTCTTATTCTCATCCTATTGTTCTGTCTTTGAATGATACATAGAAATACATCTGCCATCTAAACTAATGTTTTATGCAATTGGTCTAACATACATCTCATCACGAAAGATGTACGTCAGCCTGTCTTGTAGTTTATTGTTTGCTACATCTGTTGCAGCAATCTAACAAGTTCAAAATTTTAAAGTCAGGGTACTTCGTTACCGTGCTATTCACAATACAAGCCACAATGGAATTTTTCAAAAAAAAACATGTTTAAAAGTTTACTATCAAAAAGAATGTAACACAGAAATTTTTTTCTTCTTTCTTTGCGCTTTTTCAAAACAAAACAAGAAAAAAGTGTAAAAGCATTTTCTTGTTGATCTGTTAATTACTTCTTTGAATGCTCTTGTTTTCACCTACATATATGCAGTTTAAAATTGTAACATGTACTTTTATGTTAGTTATTTATCTTGTTTTTGCCGTTATCAAAATAAGTACTCAAACTTTACAGCTACAATTTGTTAAACCTAGCAAAGAAAAAAAAACAAGAAAATTTATTTTCATTTTAACTTCATATAAACATATTCGAATGATAAAGTAGCCCTGGATCAAAAATATAAATAAAACGATGCGGAAGTGTTTTCTTTCCTACTGAGAAAAATATCTTCACTTTAAAACTTTCAATCTTCCAAAAATAGTATTAAAATAATAAATAACATACTACCACCACTACCACAAGGATTCAGCGGTATTCTATATATTTTTTCTAGAATGATTATTAGTTTTTATTTAAATGTACCGATTCTTTAGGCTAAACAAAGAAAAATATTGTAGAATTGATATGTTTGAAAATTTTGACGAAAAGGTGATTAGTACAAAATACTGAACACTGTTGTTTATTGGCTAATAGAGGATACGATTCAAAATCCAATGGAATTTATTTTCATGGAGAACAATTCAACTAGAACAAATGTTTTGTTCACGTCTGTATAAATACATATAACAAGCAAATTGAACACACAGACAAACAAAAAGAAAACGACACAAGTCAAATAATGTCTGTTAACATATGAGACGGACAACGAACAAAAAGAGAACAGAATTTTTATTCTGTTTAAGTTATTCATTTCGCTAGGCATATTTGTTTGTTTGTTTATTTTTTAAATTGGTTGGATCTTGAAGTGTAAACCAATAAGTGAAAAAACGAAACATTTCAAGTCTTGTACCAAATAATAAAAACAACGTAAACCATCGGGATCACGACTATTGTTAATATCAATTAATGAACCGATTTTGGCTGTTGTAAATGCTATGTGTTCATCACCGAGAACTATTTCAAGTTCTTGACGACCAGTACGATCTTGTGGTGGCCTGAAAAACAAAACAAAAAACCGGTCATGTAATTTGATGATGTTTATTTTATACACATACCAAACAGCATCATCTTCTTTCATGAGATCCGATTCATTAACGATTCGTTTAAGTTCTTCAATAACAGCACGATTGACATAGACTTCTTTACGAATCAATGTATCTTTTTTATAATTTGAATTATTTGCATAGCGTAATTTTCCATCAGGTCGAAACTCGAATTCAAGAAATTCATGGCCAAATTTACCTTTGTGACCAACATAATATCGTAGATAGAAATCATCATTTGATTCACTCATAATTGTATTATTATGTATCTAGAAAGAATAGGTTTAGTGTTGCTCAACAGGAAAAAAATTAGTCAAAAGATTTTCTCAGAGAAAATTAACTAACATTGGATGAGTCATGTAGCCTTTATGTTATCTTGAAACCAATGAAGTTAGTTTGTCAAATGGTGAAATGATATAAAATTTTTATTCTAATAAACTTGCATCATAAAGCTTTTAATAAAATGAACTAAAAAATGATAAAAATAACAGTTTTCATTGATTGAAATACGATTTTCTGTTGGTGACATCTACAGGAACAGGCCACACGTCGGAGTGGTTAAGATACGCTACATTCACACGCTACATACAATATATATAGTGTATGTAGCATATCCTCTCTTATTTACACTAATCAGATTACATTCCATTATGCCCAGGTCGAGCAATCCGATAGTAGGCACCTATCGGAACCCATCCGATCCGACTGCAATTCAATAGGATTTTATCGGATCCTGCCCAATCCTACAGAATTATCGTTGGATTCTGGGTCGAGGAATCCAATAGAATTGTATCGAATTTTAGGATATTTCCAGGTTCCTATCGGATCAGTCGACCTGGGTATTGGATATTACGTTTTGTTTTAGATATCATTTCTTGAATAGTAAATGTTATTTTGGATTATTATGCAGAGTATTCACGAAGAACACCAACCAATGCATAGAGAATTATAAAACATATTTACTAATAAATTAAAAACTATACATCCTGAAAAGCAGCATTGAAAATCTGGGATTAATTAATGTGTACATGTAAAAGTCTTGTATATATATATATAATTTTATCCTAAATGGATCCATTTGCATACTATATGTACTGTATATCGATACTCGTCATGATAGAAACTGTGTTAGCGTTGAAAATCTTTGGTAAAATTAACAAGATTGATAAATTGAGTTTATCGAATAGCATAAATCTATATGTTACATTAAAGAGTATTCAAGGAACAGAATAACCTCGCTTGATTACATGTAATCATTTAGTTTCAAAGCCTNTTAAACAGGCTTTTCAAACAACTTAGATGAAAACAAAATAGTTAGTTGATCACAACAGTGTACACAAAGCGGTCAAATATATCATACTTTGTACCCCGAAAATTTTCGTATATCTTGGATACACATTTCGTACCTCATTTAGCTTTTGGAATCTTTACTGCAATATACTATTATAGCCATATGACGAAAAGATGGATCTACAATTCGAAGTCAATGTTGACTGTAACTATAGCTGCTGAATTAAAAATAAGATTGAACTGTACGATAAAATGATATGAGTGTTTCACATCTATTCAACATGAACTTGCACTTGTAAAATGTGCTCGACGATCAGAGAAGTTCTTTAATCATATAAGAAACCATGTGTAGCTAAATTGACATTTAGAATGTCTTCATATCAAATTTTTATTTCTTTTATTGAGTAGGCCGTTTGTAAGATCAAAGTTAAACTTAGAAAGTATTTTTTTGTGAACACATGAAATGAAGGAGAAAGTTGTTATCTAATAGAATAAAATTGGACAGAATGTTGTTGTCTGAAAATGAAATTTGATTTGAATAACTTCACCAACAAATCCTTCTATTTCACAAGGGCAGCTGTGCATCTCAAAGATGCATACGATTATACAAAGATTTCTATCGCAGTTGTATTGAATATTTGACAATTAAGATTTGACAACTCTAACTGTATGCAAATAATTATGGCATATTCTATTGACTAAAATTTTTGATAAATATGATTAAATTGTTCATCTAATTATGTCACATGGATTTTTGGATTATCATGAGCATTTCGTAATTAGAATATCAACTGATACGAGACAAAAGAACAATTTATGAATCCACAACTGTGCTTTGGTTTGATGAAGTTTTTTGACTTGGAACACTAATTAATGATTTTTATCATTGTATCATATAAAATAAAATAATACTTTAAACAAGTTATTGAATAAAATTGGAGTATTATCAGTAAATAACTATTTTAAATTTCACTTTTTTTCTAAATTCAGATTGATTATTCAAACAAGAGAAACAAAAGGAAGATCTTACACTCATATATCTTGTGAGATTCATGTACTTGTTCGTTTTTTGTTTCGATGATATTTCAATTTTGAATACTTCTGATTAACTTTTGTACTACAAGCCTAGTTTTTGTCTCCAACTGCCATGCTTAGATATATCATGCTTCTTTTTGTTAACTATGCTCAAAAGAAATAACAACTAATTTCTACACTATTAAAGATTATAACCATGTTAAAGATGTTTTCAAAAACAAATGGTTTTCACTGAAATTATTATTAATAGCTTAGAACAAAATAATTTTATTTAGGCAATATAGATAACTACAAAACACAGCAGAACTGAAAATGTTATCCTATCTTTCTTTTTCATTTGAAAATTCAAGGAAACAGCAAGACAGAATCTATTGTACAATGTCAACTGCTTCACATCAAGCAAATATATCTTAGCAAATATATAAAGCATAATGCTTCGGTCATCCATGACTAGCTTGATATATTCAATTGACTTAAATTCAAAACTCAAGCAATAATAAAACAATTAACAACTGAAAATAAAAAGCATCTCGTTGTTTATTTAAAGAACTGAGTCTCAAGGACATTTTAATTTATAAATCAATAAACAGTGATCCATGTGCTCAACGAACTATAACTGACGACGAGCTACACTTGAAAAAGTCTGTCGACAACTTTTACAGCATCCTTGTGGTGCTATTTCAACTTTATCTTTAATGAAAAACATCGATAGAGATGCAGCAAATTTACTTGTAGAAGAATGTTTATTACTTTTTACTGACGATTTATTTGAAGTTCATAGTCAACTCGATTCTGAGGGCTATATTCAAATACATACCAAATACCATAGATTCAGTATTTATTAGTCGTTTACTTCATTGTGAAGTAGATCCTTCATTATATTATCAAGACATTGATATTCCAGAAGCCTGGAAATCTTATATGTCTAGCAATGGTAGGATTATCTTAGATTCCATGGTATTCTATCGAAAAACTCTACATTCAACGCCATCATTAGAATTATTTACTGATGTACAATGTATGCAATACAAAAATAATGCTCAAAATAAGAATTTGTCTTTAACTTTGAAAAGCTAAAACTACTTTATTGATATATTTCTAGTTTTGCTTTGTTTAGGAATAACAAGTATTATTGATGAATTTCCAAGGGATACCTTTGATAAAACACCATTAGAAAAACCATCTGATCTGCAAAATAATTCTGATTGTCTTCTTGTTAATTCAAAGCATCCTAATTCCCTCTACTGAAAGGAGGTATTACGAAAAACGAGTTAAATGCGTTCGTTCGTTCGCTCGTCCAATAGGAAAGCAGATGCATAAACTTAACTAACCTCAAACAATATCTGTAGGGATAGGTTTGACCGAAGGTAATCGAGATCGGGGAACACGATGGCGTTGTTAGTTTTTTGAAATTTTGTAGTTCGAGCAATTTTATAATGGAGTAGGGACTGTTTAGATCGTCGCATTTTCGTGATAGGAATTCTTTGTAGGGAAATGTTTTGAGGGTATCGTGCGATGAGGTTGATCGTATTAGATGTATCGTATGGTTATGTGAGATTTTATTGCGAATAGGCTATAGGCATCTTGCAGTGGAATTAATTCTCAATTCGGCAACGGCTAGCCGCCCCCACTAGTTAAAAGTCAGTTATGATTATGAGACCGCAGGCCTTGCAGACTTATACAATAGTTACACGTTGTCTCGATCAGAAATGTTGAAAATGTTTTGGAAAATAGAAGATATCTTGAAGTTCTTCCAAAGACGAGTCGTGAAATAATTGTTCAACTTGTGTGAAATATTTGAAATTTATATTTGTCGTGATTATCTTAATAAGTTTAGTTTTTCCTGATTGCGAGTAGATTTGATTCAAAAGATGTAAATCTTAGATTTATCTATCTGTGAACGTGCACCCTGGAATGAATATATGCATTCTAGACGGGAAACGCACCGAAGCAAAATGAACCCACATGATGTTGAGCAGAAATGAGGACAAATCTAACCGACATCGAGTTAGAAAAAGTCAGTTTGATTTAATCTTTGAGCTACTCGTGCAGATTCATGTTAAATATCTAGTTCATAGACCAATTTGAGTTGTAACTTTACTAAAATGGGGTATTTCGATCATAGCTCTCCTGAATGGGTCTTTTTCTTCACTCCGTTATCAAGCTGATCGAAAATTTTCGGAGCATAGCTTGAGCTGCAGCAGATCATATGTACTCAACTTCACTATTCCCATATAATAGTATTAGTAAGTACTACTTAAATGCCGTTTTCTTGGTGATACTTCCAAGGAATTTTTTTATTATTTATGCTAGGTTATTAATCGTGTTTTCCATGATAATCCTTTCGAAGCTATAAAATGTAAAGTCTCTCAGCTAGATAGTTTTAGATAGCTACGTTCCGCATGACTAAATCCTTTCAGTAGAGGGTTGGCGGCGCTAACGTCGCGTTACCTTATTCGTTAAATATAAAAATTAGTTTTAGTAATTAAGATAGTGTAAGTTTTGAAATTGATCAAAAATTTTATTCATCTTTAAAGAAAAAAAATAGATAGTCATACTTTTATTTTGAAATCTTTCAAATTTAGATGCTTTAAAAGAGTAAATTCTAGATGATTTTTTTAATGCATTAACAAGTGCTCGATTTGTTTCATGCAGAGCCGCTATGACTGAATGGTTACCCATGTCGCCTCTTTTTTATCAACTGTGCCGCAGTTACGCGTAGAGCCAATTCTGCGTCGCAGTGACGCGTAACTATGGCGCATTGATCGTAGTGAAGATTTCTATAAGAAACTACGCTTAGTGTGACGCAGATCAACGAAACTGCGTCCTAGTGATCGCATCCTACGATCCGTTGTAGGTATAAATGACCAATTACAAATTATTCCTCCTTATTTGTAATTGGCTACACTCGAACAATAAAACTTAGTCACAGAAAATCAGTATAAATAGTAGTGTTCATCACATTTCCGTTCATAAGTCATTCTACTACAAGTAGTGAAATGCATAGTTTTTATTTCTTTTAAAAATCTCTAGATTAAAATTTTTTTAGTTTTTCAATTTTTTGTAATTAAATTTTTTTCTTTTATCATTAAATTATTTCAAATTTTTTTTTCTTTTATATATTAAACTTTAAAAAATCTTTTTAGATCTTAATTTTTAATTTTTCTAGATATTAATTTTT
>OENM01000072.1:535-15969 GCA_900239745.1 Rotaria magnacalcarata
GATAGTTTACGCCATATTGTTTACACGAACTTTAAACTCTTTGAGTTTGCACAAAAAATACAAATCCAGTAATACGAAACAACCATCTTGATGTTGATATACTTCGACAACATTTTTTGCTAAAAATCACATTAGCATATCTTGTAGTATGAACTAATTGTATACTATCTAGATTGCCTCCATGACTTTACTTACATCAGCTATATCGTGTTTCACACTTTTAATCCCACAGGGATTGCGCTAACAGCTTTTTTCTCATGTGACCTATTGTAATTTAAATTAATACACTGCACTGAAAGTATTCCGAACACTCTGAATTTTGTGGTTGTGGTAAAGAATTATGGAAGGTTTAATCTTGTAGAGCATTTAATTCTCTGCGATTCTGGTGGTTTTCAGCGAAGACAATGTTGAAATCTATAACTGATGACTCATCAGAAACGAAAATTCTTAAAATTCCTTTGTTGCAACAGAATTGTTTGCGCATAAAAATATGCGGTTTGATTTAGTTTTTCACGTGTGTGGGTGGTGTGTGGGTGAGGGTGTGGGTGTGAGTATGGGCCTCTTCTTTACCCACACCACACCGACCAAAATCGACAACCACGCACCCACCCACACCCACACCCAAAAAACTAGAATAGTTTTGTTTTCTAGAAGTTTTTTCGAATGAATTTGACTTTATTAGAGAGAGCAAAACTAATACTTTACAAGAACACGTTAAGCTAACAGTAATATTTTCTCCTAAGACTTTATGTACTACTTTACTGTTCTAATGTTTTCGATCATCCTCTGTAATTAATTTTTTGAGGAAGTTCGTTTATGTACTAAATAGTTGCATGAGTTTTCTATGAAAAGATAAGGAAGCATTAAGTTAGAAGATTCTGTCATACATTGGCCTTGTATCATTATATTTGATGAATAAGAGAGAGAATATAATAAAGATCCAAAATATTTAACTATACCTAATATTCACTTCTGTTCTTGTTTGCATAAACAACTTAACCTGACTTGAATATTTATATCGACTTCTTTTTAGAAAAAGACTCGAATCTAAAATGTTTCTCATTGATTTCATTTCGTCGAACAATTGAGTATGATAAGTTACCATTACTTCGTCAAATATCACAATTAGAAAAACTAACATTATTCATTATTGTTGGCGGTCGAACTTCATTCATTGATGGTAATCATCTAGTTAATGAGATTCTTGATAAAATATTTTATCTACATACATTTATNTTCAACGTTATCACTGAATATATAACAATAAACGAACAACTTTTATCAACACCTGCTAATGTTGGATAGCTATGTGTTCATCCAAAGAGAATATAATGTTAACTGTTATACTGACTATAGTGACTTTAGCAGAGGCCAGTGCCATATTTATTCACTTCCATACACTATGGACTGCATGTATACACATTCTAGCAAATTTAATGGTGATTTATTCATAACAGTTCGTTATTTACGTTTGCAAGATTTCGTTCGACCGTTTAAACATGATTTCTTTACTCGAATTTCTCAAACTTTTCCATTACTGAATACATTAATAGTGTTCAATATATGTAGACAAAAAAAGAAACGATGTCAACAAGATGAGCAAACATCTTCAATTATTGAGTTTCCTCATGTTAATAAACTTCATCTGTCTGTGTCACATATATCGACTATGTCAGGCAATTTCTTTTCGACTCCAACACACATCTCCCGTGTCTTAGCACGTTACGTGTTCAATATGAACACTTGGTGGTCGTAACAGAGCATTTTACAAACAATGCTGATCGTGCGAACTGCTCAAAATTGCGACATACCATCTTTGAGCTAACATCACCTACGACATATCCAGAAGAATTTTATCATTATTTCGCTTTGTTGTAAATAAAATTTCTTGTGTATCCAATTGTAATATTTTGTTGATATAATAAAAATGTCAGTTCAATGTGTCGAATTTATAGATTTTCGTATATCGTATTTTAGATAACTTTTTGAATAGTTGTTATTTAGGAAAAAAAATATATATATATCGATGATGAAGAAACCATCATCTTGAACTAGTCTAACCGAAATCATATCGAATTGAGACAACAATCTAAAAATAAATTTTAGTCTGGAATCAGAGATGTCAGATGTGAAAGTCGAAAATCCGGAAAAAATCCGGAAAGGTTTTCAAGGATCAATTTTAGTCACGTAAAGGACATCTTTCTCAGTTAAATTATAAATAACTTTGTATATTTTCGCAAAATAAAACATACTGTAATTACACAATAAAANTTTAATTCAGCTGCAACAAATTTTATTGACATACGATTTCGTTTATCATCGTATAATATGCTTCATGGCTGAAAAAATACTTTCAACAAATGCATTGCTACATGAAATAGAGATAAGGTCATCAATAGAAGAAAATATTAAACCTCTACTGAATTATTCACAATTTAGAATGCTAAAACAAATGAAATACAACTGAAATAACAAATTGCTAAAATCCCGGATTTTCCGGAACATCTGGCATCTCTGTCTGGAATTCCAATAAAAAATGTAACTAGTTCAAATAAAAAGAGAAACTATAATTACTCATTTTCATAAATTTTGTTAAAAATATAGAAAAGAAATTGTTTGATGTTTAGGGGAAAACATATTTCTTATGCATATTCTGTGTGAAGTATAGTAGTAAACGATGGAGGAAAATAACAGTATAAATATCCATTCAATATGATGCTTCATTTTTAATAGTAGAGAGAACGATCAATCTGATAAACAACAGTATGATCACGGTGAGAAATCATGGAATGAGGCTATTCATATAATAGATTTAGGGAAAAATAATATCTGTGTTCAATCGACGGATATTTTAAAAGTATCATCTTACTTTTTACTTTTAGATTCGGTTTTCGTTTTCCTGCATTATTCATAATTGAGATAAAAGGTCAATGATTTATTTCTGTTTTTAGACATAACATCGATTGAGAACAAGAACTAAAGTATCTTGATGTACTCTTTCAAACAATTTGACTCCACTTATCAGACCGAATCTCTATGTACAAGAGATCATGCTTTTTGAAAATCGTATATAGGAGCGTCTTCAAATTAGCAGACAATTGAGTTGATTTCATTAGCATGAAAAATATAGCTCATGATTGAGCAAAGTTATGCAGAAATAATCGGGACCTTAAGTCCCATGCTTCCTAAGGTTGCAAAAAAGTTGATTAACCTTTCGTGCAAATTCAATGATACAATCTAATTGAAAGATCTTATTTTGAATAAATTTGATCATCTGATATTGATTTGTTTCTTTTATAATGTTACGTTGAATTAAATAAAAGTTGTCAACAATGATCGAAATAAACATATTCTAAAGAATAAATACAACGAACAAGACATATAGAAGCAAGTAGTAGATCAACATTTTTAAAATTTTTCGATCCACTAAAGTCAAGTGCTATTGTTTCGAAACAGGTTTGTGCTGATTTTAAAAATGTTGCAAATTCATCGAGATGACCAAAACCAGCTAGAGAGCCTTATGCTTTCTGTAATATTAACTAGAACAATGCTAGTCGACGATTAAATCGAAGAAGATGAAGTCTAAATTAAAAGAAAGAATAGTGTTATCGGACCTCATTCTTCCGAAGAAAAACTTCTTTAGTAAATTAAAGTTGTGTCTGTTTCTAATAGCAAGCATTTTTCTATTGATTGATTGAAAAATAATCAGTGTCTGATAAACATTTTTTCTCGTGTTTAGATTCGCTTCAGAGTTCAAACTCGGAGAAGACATGGCCCTTATCATGGAATTGACTATTAGTATAAAACTATGGTTCGACAGGATCAAAATCGAAAAATTTTCTTTTTACCGGGTCCGACTCCAAGCATCTTGCTCCTGACGGATTCTAGTGTGACCAACAAGCTGTCTTTTAATACCAACCGCATATATCTATGTTCATGGAATGTTGCTATACTTATGGCGTCTTCTTATTCAAGTCAGACAAAGTTTTATGCTTTCTTTGCTCTACCGATAAATGAGCTCGTATAGACCTGTACATTAAAAATATACAGATTGTTCATTCATTGATTAGTACTAAGTAGATTCTATAGAGAAAACATAAAGATAGGATGTCGCTACCATTTTTCACTGTTACATCTGCATGTATAGGCTCAAGCAATGCTTTGGCGTGGGAGAATTTTCATAATTCCAAACGTAATCATTCCGAATAGTTATTTGTACACTAAACGAATGACTAGAGAAATAATATGATACAGCCTGCTGTTTGAGAAAAATCTAAGGCTGCGTAATGGAGTTGTACTTGAAATATTTGAAAGTAGAATGTCGCTTTTTCTCATTTGGAGGGATTTCAGGTTCATTGATACCTCAATCAAGCATTGGTATTATCGAACAATGAATTCTTTTTTTTAATCTGTTAATAATCATCTAATATATCACTTTTATTGAGTATATATATGAAAATATCGTTTTGTTTTACACATTCATTGAACATTTACAAAGATAACAAGCGAGAGAAAAAAATAGTAACAATTTTATCTGATTAATCGATTTCTAAGAAGAAAAAATAATACTTTCATCTGACAGGAAAAAAATTATCTCTAATATATCTGTACACAGCCAAAATATACATCTAATTGATTGTTTGATCATTGATTTTTCTATTTATCGGACTCGAATAAGAACTTTACGTTGCATGCGATATTGAATATCACCACGACGTACCATTGCATGAAGGACTTTATAAATTGCACGTTCAGGATAATTCTAAAGAAAAACATACAATAGATTTTAAAGAATCTTCGACAATTGATCCTACTTGGCGAATGAAATCTTGAACAATAGCATGTTCGGATACTTGTGAGCCAACGACAAATCGACGACGAACTTGTTTTTCAATACGAGAAATTTCTTCTTGATCTTCACGAGTCGTAAAACCTTCGATGCCTAGAAAAAAAAATCATTAAGAAGCAAATCATAGAAATATGTCACCCTACCAGCTAAGTTTCCTGAGCCAGCTGACGACAGTGTTGAAACATGAAATAATCGAAGTGCTTCATCAACATCGGTTTCATTAGCAAATGGAGCTAAACGCATTTTAGCCAAACTTTCAGAAATACGAACTAATGCTTCAAGTTGTCTAATAAAGAAACAAATCAATAAAATCCTCGACACGGAAAATAAATTTCTTACCGAACAGTAATTGGAATAGCTGTTTTCTTTCCAACTTCACGTTCATAAATACTCGTACCATTACGCATAACAACATATTGATTTCGTAATTTTTCCGAAGCATTTTCAGATAAACGTGGTCCGCATTTACTATATTCAGAAGAAAACAAATCAGTTGTTTCGTTTACTATTTAAAACAAAACAAAAATTACCTTCGACAATAAGCAATATATTTCTTTAATTTTTGAATACTTAAATCAGAACCATTATCATCTGTATTCAATATATTCATATGAATTCTCATAACATGTTTAGCTAAAGTCTAAATAACAAAAACAAAAATGAATATTTTTCGACCTTAATCCGAATTGTTTTTTATTACATACCGTATCTCGTTTCTCATCATGTTCATCTTTAATAATAAAAATCATATCAAAACGTGACAGAATAGTAGGCATAAAATCTAAATTGTCATCGCCTTTCAAGTCGTCCCATCGACCATAGATTGAGTTCGCTGCTGCCAAAATACTGCATCGAGAATTTAATGTTGTCGTTATACCGGCCTAAACAAAAAATAATCAAAAATCGTACGCACGAATACGATTCGCTTACTTTAGCAATTGATATTGTTTGTTGTTCCATAGCCTCGTGAATAGCAACACGATCATCTTCACGCATTTTATCAAATTCATCGATGCAGACAACACCGCCATCAGCCAATACCATTGCACCACCTAATGTCAATCATAGATTTAAACCGAAATTTGAATCGAATTCTATTACCTTCGATAACAAAATTCTTTGAACTTGGATCACGTATTACACTTGCCGTAAGACCAGCTGCACTACTGCCTTTACCACTTGTATAAACACCAATTGGTGAAACTTTTTCTGCGAATTTCAATAATTGAGATTTAGCTGTACCGGGATCACCGACAAGCAGAACATTAACATCACCACGACGAAATAAACCATCGGGTAAACTAAAATAAATATCAGAATTGTTCAATATATTATTTTCTTTGTTTCAATTGAATTTACCGTTTTCTAGCACCACCAAATAATAGGCAAGCAACAGCTTTTTTTATATCTGTGGCACCATAAATGGATGGCGCAATGCTATTTGCGATTGTGTCATAAACATCAGGCGTTTGAGCGAATCGAACAAATTCTTCTTCTTCAGCAGTTGATAGTGTTTGAGCCGATGATCGTCCGGCACCATCTGTATCAATACGAATACCAAGAACACGAACATATGGTTGGCGTGTACCAATAGTAGATTTTTCTTTTCCTCTCATCTATTCACAAAAATAACAATAGAACATGAATGATGTTGACCTTCGTTCTACCTTATTCATAGCAACATTTCGTTTAATACAATAAATACCAACGAGTGTTATTTTATTTCCAGGCATTGCCCGATCAACAAGATGTCTATATCAAAATATCGTATGAAAATTGAGTTTTTCTTTTCTTTTTCAAATGAAATTTACCGATCACAATAGAGTTGAATATGTTTAGGCATTTCGCCATGTGGTACAAATTCCGGTGCTTCTTGTAATTTAAGAATTTGAAAATCAATACATTGACATTTATCGGGCATAACGAAATAAGGATCGAGTGGGCATGGTGGTTGACCTGGTTGAGTTCTAATTAAAAAATACAATAATGTAACAGATGTTGATTTATGAAAAGATGAAAAGAAAATTTCTATTGATGAACACTTCAACCCTGTAGGGGGTCTCCTCGTTCGAAATAATTTTCTTTTTTGTGAAGGCATAAGGTCGAATGTACACTCACAAAAAAAAATGACTACTTCGTAACTGTATTCATATTTTAATTAGCACTGATATAGGCTATTATTATTCTTATTATTGCCGTAGGGTGAAGGATTACTTGTCGACTATGCTATTCTCTAATTATACTTGAATACATACACGCTAGTGCATTTTCTTGGCATTGCATAACCTTCTAAGCCAGGTTTAACTTTAATATTTGAAATAATGTTGCGACATGATCGACATTGTACAGCGATATGTGAAGCTTTTGTTCGTACACTGCTTGCTGCAATAACAATACCAACAGTCTTCACTAATTTTGATACATATTCCGACTAGAATAAGAAGACATGTAAACAGTTGATAACGAAATAAGAAAACAAACTTTTAGATGTCGAAGATGAAGTGGATGCGCATCATTCATTAACATTATTTGTATATCGTGCATGTCAACATCGTCATCAGGACGTGGACGAGTTATTTCATCAGCAACTTCTTTGGCTGCTTCTTCAAACTAAAAGACAAAAAAAGATATTTACTTTAGGGAATTCCTCTTAATTAATCATTCTTCTTACTAATGGTAAAAGTTCCGATGGCTGCTTTTTAAGATGATCACAAAGATTATCATCATAATCACTTAGATGTCTGATTTCAATATCAATCCAATATCTTCGACTATTATAATTTCGTCGTAACATTTCCCTATGAAAAAGAAGAACAACAATAGTTCTAAACTAGCTCGACTTCTATATTAATCAACTTACCGATAAATGAAAAGATTATTTATATGAAATTCTCGTATAAACATTTTAAATTTCTTTTTAATCGATGCTCGATTAAGATCAGTTTCATTATCAAATTCATTATTATTATCAGCACCGAAATTATCGGAAAAGAACACTCCAACATCATCAAATCCAGCCATCTAGAAACAACAAAAAAAAATTAACTAATTGGAGATTTTTTTTTCTGTTTTCATCTTGCATTTTTTTTTTCTATAAAAAAAGAAAATGAAGAATGTTTACATACACTTAACTCACTCTTTGTACACACGAACAAAAAGAGAACTGTACGAGTGCGTGTATGGTATAGGTTAATCCCACGCGGCAATTAAGCAAAAGACGAAAAAAAAGAAACGAAACGAAAAAGCATTGTTTCATATGAACAAAAGAAAAAAAAAAGAAAAACTGCTTTCAATAAATTATAATTATACAAAATGTCTTTTTCTCCTCTAAATTCTTTGAACACGTTCAGCTTGTACAACAGGCATATTCTTCCTGATTTCATTTTGACCATGTTCTTTATAATCAAATGTGCAATTGTGTTCATTGGCATAACGATGTAATGAACAAAATTGACCACCACAACGACAATCAAAACCTAGAAGTAACAAATATGAAATAATTGTTTTTGAGATCAAGGGCAATATTTTTACCTGTTAACCCAAGTTTTTTATTACAAGTTTCCCATGAGCAACGGTTCCGTTTTTTTTTATTTTCTACACTGACGGGAGAAGCTACGAGAAAAATGCGAATGAAATTTTATTTTATTGCTGATTATAAAATAATGAAGATTTCTTTTTTTATTACTTAGTGAGTTTGTTTCTGTAATGGATGAATCATTCTTTGTTGTTGACTCGGTTTCATCTGATATTGACGATGCGGATGCAACAGTAGGAAGTTGACTAGCATCAGTTTCATGTTCTAAATGATCATCACTGTTATCATTTTCTATTGAACTAGTAGCATTATCTTCTATGGCTTCATCTTGATGATGATTTTGAGAAGTCACAGAAGTGTTCGAAGATGAATAATAACCTTTTGTTTTTGTAAGCAAAGAAAAGAGTTAGTTTTTTTCGATTTTAGAAATTTAAGTTAAACCTACTGTTAAAGGAATTGGTTCGTCCAGCATTGTATGAACGGCTAACATGGTCACGATAACACTTGGAACACATTCCTTCGAATTGTGATGAACCATAAAACCCACAATTATTTGTACAAAATGTTGGATTAGATTCTGGTTGTTCCATTGAAATTGTTTTATTTTTTTATACAAAGAATATACAGGATGTATAAATACTGTGTTGCACTGAAATGTCTAGAAAAAGAAGAAAATACACACTTTTATAGTTATGTAATGGTGACGGTATAAAAGAATCACATGTGAATCACAGGGACGCGCGTGTACGTCATATGATTGTCATTACATGCGTACAACAAAAAGAAAGAAAGAACTTTTTTTCGTTCTTTGTCTTGACGAGAACAACCAACAATGGCATGGGAAGAAAAAACAACAATAATAACAACTGTTAAGGTTTTTTGTTCAAATTTCTTAAATCAAGGTCAATGAGGATATTCTGTCTGTGATGGAATGGAAAATGAAGATCATGCGTTGATATTTAGACAGGGAAAGACTAGATTTCTTTCAAGGCTTTTTCTTTGTAATAAAATAGAAAATCCTTGAATAGCAACGAAATGTTTTTTGTCTATCGCTCAATATTAGTGTTCAATGTTAGAATTACAAAACTCACATATGTTCAATAGTATGGAACCGATGAGACGGGGAGGTGGGTTGATGATGATGTTGTATGTAAATGACAGCAAGTGTATATGGCCACTAGACAAAAAACAATGTAATCACATGTAATCAACCATAGACTGGTGAAGTCAACCTCCACTATGATGTCGATTGTAAGAAAGAAAACTTGAATCGTAAGAGTGGTTACCGATGAATGACGAAAAGGAAAAGACGAAGTTTTACGAAAAGGAAGGAGAACGATGTAAAATTAGGTTTTTGAAGTATATGAAAAACAATTTTAGCAATTAATTAAATATTAAATGGCGCTAACCATCATCGATTATATACGGGTATAGGACAGATACAGAGAGGTCGCTAACTATCCTTTTTTCATTGAAAAAAAAACGAACTTCCTCAAATTCAAATAGTTTTATGATTGCACTCACTTTTTCAAAATGAGTATGATTTCACGATATTCTCATACTCTTATATGTCTCGATCGAAAAAAAGGAAGAAACCGTTGACTGACTCATCCGAACAAAGTCGAATAGTGTAGAAAGAAACAAGAAACCATTGTGTGTATTCAAATGAATTAAACTCCATTAAAACATCGTTTAATCCTATCAAGTATCTGAAGTACTTACAAGACACACTATGTAGTTTCATTTTTGCTGGAGAAAATCTGCGAATTCCTAAGACGTTTCAAATATCAAGTAAAAACTTTGAATCAGACAACGCACAGAAATAGTAGTACTTTATGTGTGTGAATTATTCATCTGTACGCTATCTTTACAAAGAATAGTTTATTTGGTTAAAGTCGTGGTGAATGATGACTAACACTTTTATTTTTTTAAAGCATGTTCTCGAACAATTATGTCAGCACAAAACATAAGTGCAAAGTTGACTCATCTGCCCTCTTTCAGAAAGGAACAATAGGGTGAATTCATGGAGACTCAACCACTTTCTGGAAAGAGTTTTTTTTATCGACTTTTTCTATTCTAGTTAGCCGAGTCAAGGGGAGATCTGGAACATTTTCTGGAAACATCTAATGAGGATCATCCAAATTATTTCAAGATTTTGGCCTCATATGTTGCCCATTATCAGAGGATCATTAGACTAGCATAACCTCGAAAGGATTCTTCTTTTGATTGCGATTTGATAGAGATATGAATGTTTCAAAACGCAGTATTTTTAGAAAACTTTAAAACAAAATGAAAAATCTATGTTTGAAACATTCATATCTCGGTCAAATCTCAATCAAAAGAAGAATCCTTTCGAGGTTATCCTAGTCTAGTGATCCTCTGATAATGGGCAACATATGAGCCCAAAATCTTGAAATAATTTGGATAGCCCTCATTAGATGCTCCTAGAAAATGTTCCAGATCTCCCTCATTTAAGGTAAAAGTCGGCAATTTTTTTCGATCAAAGCTGTTTTCCGATCTTGACTCGACTAACTAGAATAGAAAAAGTCGATAAAAAACTCTTTCCGAAAAGTGGTTGGTTCTCCATGGATTCACCCAATAATATAAAAAGAACGAAAAAAATTTCTTGACTATTTTCGAGTGAAATAATTTGCCAAAAAAAGGTAAATACGAGAGTGTAATGCCATATTTAGGACATGATCAAATAAAAAAACAAACAATTTGCGATGATAAAATCTGTGTACTACTAGAGAATGATTTGTCACTTGGGCTATACACTGTATTCGCACACTGACATTAACGATACATGTGCAAGGGCACATTGAAACCATGAAAAGCAGCTGAGTGACGTCTCGTTCGTCTCGTCTTTTGTTTTATCTGACAAGATGAGGACGACTAAGCAACGCTCTATCTCTGTCTCACATCGTATAGGGTGAAGGATAACGTCTAATGACTAGTTTCGTCTATAATAGGCCATGGTAAGCATAAACACGGCACAAAAATCTACTCAAAAGTTAGTACGTCACAAAACTAAAGCAAATCGATAACTTCCAAGAGGCTGATGAACATTTCTTGATCAACAGGAATTTAACCATCTAAATTTTGACAATTCATACAATTTCCGTTAAACTCTTGATAACAAAGAGATTTTCAATACTATTGCGGTAGTTTTTGTTGTTGTTGTTATTGACTACATTCAGAAATTGCGGTTACAGAATAAGTTCAATATAATTATTTGTAGAATTGAGAACTCGTTAATGGTGTAAAAAGACAATCTTAGGGTTGTTTTCTTATAATTATATAGGTTTTGTTTTGTTTTATAGTTAATTTCTCTCAGAAAGATAAATATCGTTAAATAACCACGAGAACTTCGTTACCATAATATCACAAAAATTCGATACTCTATAGATTTATCAATCTGTGAATGAAACAACATGTCGAAGAAAGCAAATCTACTTACAATAATTTTACTAAATAAAACCGGTGCACACTCTTTAAACAACACAGATAATTGAAATAGAATTTTCTCACGACCAGTGATGTGTATATTGCTCGCGGAATCCTATTTTGTATCCAAAGAATAACTAAGGATGAAGGTTAGCAACTTAATTATAAATAAAATTAATTTCTGATGCGTCTCTAATGATAAATTAATTATTTTTACATACGCTATTAGATTTATTCTCAAGTGACAAAAAAAAATATATATATATAATAGACAAACAAGCACTCTATTGAAACAAATCGTTGAGGCGTGAATGGTCTGCCGGATGTTGAAGTTCATTAGACATCACAAACAATCTAATTCATCCATTTCATCGCAAGCATCTGAAACAAGATCATTAGTGTTATAATAGTGAAGAAAACCTATAGCTCATTACATTCAGGAAATAGAGATGTTCGACAAGTTGGATTTACCGAATCTGAAGGTAATCGTTGTCGAGGCTATAAATTAGAAGAAGAAAAAAAAAGCAGAAGTTACTCTGAAATCAAAAATCATTGCAATATTCTCATACCGAAGCATTGCTTGAATTAAGATGATCAATTAATATACTAATTTCACGGGAAACTTCCACTGAATAATTTTTTTCATGCATTTTTTGCAACGTCTAGAGTAAACAAATCAATCTATAGTGGTTCCGCTGAAAATTTATCATACAAATTTTATGTCGCTTTTTACTCTCACGTAACTCAAATTATTTTCAACAAGAATTCAAGAGAAAAAAAAACACATGCATTCGCTATCTCGCATAAACGTGATTTTTCAGAAGACATTATGAGAGACTGCTCTTGATTGCATGAAACATGATCTATACTGAATCCTAAGAGGACTATTTGTCGGTTGTTCATTGACGGAACGATTCTTCATACGATCGATTTGGAGAGTTTCATAATATCACTTTAGTTCTCTGAAAGTATCAGTGGGAGTTTATGGATTTAGACTGTTCTGTAGCTTCAACTGATAACTTCAATCTTTTTCTTTTTTTATTGGAGCACTATAAATACTTAAAAACAGTTTGACGTACTGTTAGCAATTTCACTGGATTAAACATTGGTAATATTATCTGTGTATCTTTTTCATTGAAAATATTACGTAACAATGATAATAGACAAATAAGAAATCGTTCATCTGTACATTGCTCCAGCAATGAATAAATACGATCGATTGTCAATCCTAGAAGAATCATAAAATTTCAATTATCTCTCTTGAGGAATGTTACTGTATTACCATTAATAACATCTTGCTTGATTTTAAGTGTTGATAAATAAGAAAGATTACGTAAAGCCCACATACCATTGATAGATAGGTCATGATCTGGATGTGCAAGAAATGCAAGAAGTATATCAAGAATGCCACCAGACAACAATTTCTAGATAAAATAAAGTATCTCTTTAAATAAACACAACAGACAATATTCGTTTTTTTTTTAATTTACTGCTCGGCACGTAGAGAATTCTAATACAGTATTACTAATAGCAGATGATGCAAGTTTAACAAGAGATAAATCACTTGATTTAACAGCATCGAGTAAAATATCACAAATAGTATCGTTAAATGTTGTACGAAGTTGATGTACGCTTCGAGATAAGCCATGAAATAAGCAAAGAGATGCTAATTGTAACGACCGATGATTCGAACGATAACATTCGATGGCTGTTGAAATTAAATCTAAATTAGAATTTTCTAATTAATCAAAGAACAATGATAAATCATATATCATCATCAGAAGAAGTTACGACTAACGGGCATCGATTTCAGTATGCTTAGTAATGTCAACATTTATCGTGTGGGAGGCAAATTAAAAATAAAATCAGTACTCCATAATATCATAATTAACTTATGTCAATAGCTTTGAAAAAGAAAAAAATCCAGGAAGCTCTTGTGTTCGAATCTCGACGCCATAATTCATAAAAGAAAAAACGGTTGTTTGTCTCGGACCACTCACTCAATAACATACTGATTACGTGATGGCACACACAAAAGGTCCTTGTGATTATTAGCCAGTATGCATAGGAAGTTTAAACGAGAGAAATTCCAATGCAAGTCGACCTTCTGTCCAGAGTTGTAGAAACATAGGGGTCTTTCAAAATTATATTCGGGCAGCATGACATACGGTAGAATCGTTTCAACTTAAAAAAAAAAGTCGAATCGAACATTTTTCTTACTGTCTTGATCTGCAATTCGTTTTTTAATATCTTCATGATACGATGAAAGCACAGCAAGTAATGTTAACGTTGATGTACGTATTTGTATAAGCATTGCTTCGTCAATAATTTCATTGAAGATTTTAGTTGGTGCGAATAAATAGCAAAATAATTTATTTAAAAATTGCTCGGTATACATTGCTGTATGATGTAATGTACTGTTACCATTTAATAAATAAATAAGTGTATCAAAACATGCAATATACAAATGAATAGATTTATTTATAGTTGATTTTGTACATAAATGAACAAGTGTGGTTAACGATTTGTGAGATATAAATGAATCATCACATGAGAGCACCTTTGTTTTGCAAAGATTAATGAAAAATTTCGATGCATAATAGGATATTACTACTGGCTGATTGGTTTTATTTAATAGGCTTGATATAATCTCACATAATGTCTCGTTAGTTTGAGTGAATACTGTTGTTTGCAATTGTCGAGCAACAGCATCATTTTCGTAACATATTGAACAAAACAATTTCAAACAAACGCCTACCAGATATTCATTGGTCACACTAAAACGAATTCGAATTAAATTGTCTATAGCGAATGTATGAATAAATTCGAGATTTTTATTTTATTGAAAATTTAAACATACGAAATATTCGATACTGTTAGTTTAGAACAATTGTCTCAACTGTACTATTTTATTCATCAGAAGAAAATGATATACATCCCGTTATTGATGTTCAGCCTTCCGGGAATCATAAATCTTTTCATTGAAACATAGAAGTCACTATTTCCTGGATGTTTCCCTTCTAAGAACAGAGTTCTTCGACCGATTTCCGGGAATATGAAATCTCCGAATAGTACATATGCTGAGCATAAAAATATTGAACTATTAAATCACACTAAACCAATTATATAGATATATAGAGACAGTCTTTTTCGAAAATACTACTTTAACGTTTCATATTTGATCTTATTCTAAGATATAACTATGATGAAAATAAAAAGTAAAACATGTCACTTCTATACACTCGTAGATTCGTTGTTCTTATTTCAGGATAGAAGTCATTTCAGAGACTTAAGGCCCCCCCCCCTCAAAAAAAGTCGATTTTCGTCAAAAAATCGAAAATTGAGATAACACCATGGGGTGATAGCCCATGTTCTCCTCTTTTAGAATCACTATAGTTTTTTTTCCAAAGACCATTTTTTGACCGAAATTTTTAGTGATCTTTCAGAGGTCCTCAATGTCAGAAACGGCAGTATAATTAGGTCTTTAATCTCTAATGACTGATTAATTAATTAATTAAGCGCTCAGCGTGTGTGGAATTAAAAGTTACGTATGGAAAGTTAGGTGAGTTTCCGCAAAAAACGCGTGAAAATTGCAGAAAATTT
>OENM01000072.1:16289-54498 GCA_900239745.1 Rotaria magnacalcarata
CTTAAAACTTTCTTCATCAATTTTGTTCCTATGCAAAAATTTCTAATATCAATTCTGTTAAAAATGGCTGTGGTACTCAATCTTTTTTTTTAAATTATCCTATCGTGATAAAAATAATCCAAGAGATGGAAGTTTTGTTTTTTCTAAGTATTCGCAACTCATTTTAGTTCACATTAGTTTTTTTTTTATCCTGAACTGAAAAGTAATTAGCTATTTGTAGGACTTCTCTTGTTAGACTATGACTTTCCCAGTCGCATACCTGACTAGATTAATTTTGTCATGATAAAGAATATTTTCTACAAGTAGATGCATAACAGATTGAATAAAATCTTTTTCTACAATTTGATTTTGTCGTTCATTATTAACACATGCACAACATAAAATTTCTATGATTGAAATTTGTGTCGATTTCGATATTGATAATAGACGAGGAAAAATATCAAGATTTTGAGAATTTTCAAATAATATATCCACCGGTAAATATTTATCATTTGATAGAGAACTTTCTGTTTGCGATAAAACTGTGATTGCGTCATGTTTATTGTCATCATTCAGTAGTATAAATGGTGTCAGAGTTAAATACGGATTTGAGAATATTTTTGATAGAAAAAATGAACGTAAACAGCGAAGACATGATTCATAAAAATGATTTGAATCGATTTGTATAGTTAATAAACTTAATATTTGCTCAATAAATCCAAGTTCAATGAGATGATTTAATAGATTTTTATTGTTGACTTTAGCAAATGATGATATACAATCAAGAATTTCTACGAGAATATCTATGTTTATTAAGCATGAATATTCTTTCAATAAATTATTGAGAATTTCAAGAATACCAGCATGATAAAAAGCTAGTTTACACCGCCTTGAACCGATTATTAAATTTTTAAGCTTAAAGAAAAACAAGAATATTTAAAGATTATTCCAAATCAGTTCGGTTTACTTCAGTAAGAACTTGAATTCGTTCGTGTTGTTCAACATTATCAAGAAGTTTTCGAATTAGAAGCTCTTCTTGTTGAGTCGGCCGATCATCATCATAACAAGGCATTATTAACTTGTTTTTATATTATTGATAATATGAATCAATATTAATTATTGAATAACAACCCACAAATAATAAAAAAATAAAACAGGAATGTCAAATAATATGATTGGTTTGCCATCGTAACAAATGAGAGTTTATTTATTCATTCCCTATACAGAACAAACCTCTGATTCGTTTTCATATTTAGTTTTTTTCCTCAATTGAGCTAAACCATCCGTTCTCGAAATATTTGTTGATCCGTTGAATTTTTATTTATTTTATGCTTTCGAAAAAAACCTTCGAATGCATTGATGAGTTATTATTATCAACTAAATAGAAAAGATGTTGTCCTGTTTGTTTTGTTGATTATATCAAAGAAATACATCGATTATCGTTTTTTTTTCTGTATTGATACATTTGTAGATATATTTTTTAAACGTCGCTATCCAAGCTCCGTTGCCTAGGCACAAGTTGTCTGTTACTGGAGGGTGAGAAAAACGCGACAGAGAAAAAACGTAGAAGAAGGAATAGAAATGCCTTAGGGAAGTTCGATTTGCATTTGTTCTTTTTCTTTTTCTTCTTATTTGTAACCCTTTCCTTCTTTCTTGTCGCTGTTCGGCACATTGTACTGTGCCCTATACGATGTCGACCACATGCATTACTCATCATATACACACACACACATCCATCTAATCGTTTTTCTTTTTTTTTCTTCTCTATTGTTTGTTCTTACATACACACAGAAGTACTAGTTATAGCAACAACGTTTCGAACGTTGTTAGTTTATTTTTCGTTCTCCTCTTATTCTCAATTCGTAGAACTATCCATTCAATAAACGTAGTCTCTATTTTTGATGAATCATATATTCTTCAAGGCTGAAGACAGGACAAAAAAAAGTCATCATTCTTTCCCTCTCATTTTCTATTATAGGTCACAATTGTGCTGTCGTTTTGTATGTCGGGCATGTTTGGCAGCTCGTGTGACGTTGACCAATCGAGTTCAATTGTTCTTTTCGTTGTTTATTAACAGGTTTTGCTATTTCTTTTCTAATTTAATAAAACGTCTATATCATAAAGATTTATCTTATTTTCTTTTAAGATTCGTTATCACTTACTATTGTTGAAAACATTTCAAACGTGCTCGAAAAATTAATCATGTGTGCTGTCGTCGACATTCCTTTTTGATACCGACTCCTGTTGTACTTTTTCATCGTATATATGTAAGTATTTTAGTAAAACGAAAAAAAAAAGAAAAGAAAATCATAATTATATCTGTATTTTTTAAATTTATATATAGAAAACAAAAGTTGAAATTCTTCAAATTAATTCGTCTATCGTCTATTACAATATTTCAATAATTCACGTGTTTTGTTTTTTTGTTCGTTTTTTCATCGCATTTGTTCACCACATCTAGACAATTCATCTTGTTATCATCATCGTATATACATATTATTCATACATATCTATAGGCAGTAGTTCAATTTTGTTTCTTTTTATCACAATGACACAAGCAACAGTGAGTAAAATTTACACATACATATATACATATATTTTTCTTCTTCTTCTTCTTCTTCTTCGTCAATTATCAATAGAGTAACGAAAAGTTGATAGAAGTTAGACAAAAAAAAAACAGAGTTAAGAATATGGTTTTCTCTTCTGCTCGTATGTCCCGCATATAAACACATGTATTGTCTCATTTTATGTTCTCTTTTTCGGATACGAACATAGATTTTTTTTGTCAACGCAATGTACTCATTGATGTTGATAATAATGAAGCTAGTGTTATCATGAAAATTGTTGACAACGAATACTTATCCAAAGTATTATTGATACTTCTGTAGAAAAATATTCTCCGCGTTCTTTTTACTAAATACATATATATAAATATATATACATTATATGATAAGTTCCTATTAACTATGGATAATGAGATGGTCGAAGTTCATTTATATGGTTACAATACGTATGCTACATCGAACTTGAACAAACAGGAAATTGTATTTTGTGTACAAAACGCAAATATCATCGGTGATATCAATAGTTGTGGCCAATATGACCTTGTTAACAACAACGATATCTATCCCCCATCATTGTTACTAGTTGATCAGCAGGGGGCTGTTGTCTCCCATCCATATAAGCATCATGTGAGAAGACAAAGCTCTTTTGTCCTTCGAATCAGAGCATAGTTAGAGAAGAGGATGGATGCCAGTAAAGCAGAGACAGACAGCGAAAAAAAAGACAATGATACACAATAGCGATGAGGCAGCAAAATGACGAAGTAGAAAAAGGAAAATAGGCAAAAGCAACAAAAACAATTATTTATTTTACATAAATCTTTTGTTCAAGGTAAATGTCGGCAACAGTGCCGCCAAAAATCTCAATCCCAATGCTCAACACTTTTCGTCGCGCGATTTTAACCATGGAACAGTACCAGCCGGATCAACGGCACCCAGTGGTATGTCGTAGTTTTCGTGCTTATGAAGAATAAAAATGTCTGAATTGTTTTTCTTTGCAGATGATTCGTATGCAGAATATCTTGATAATGGCTCGGGACCGTATCTTCGACAACATCAATCTCAGCTTTATTCGAGTAAATTTCAATTGTGTTTTTTTTCTATTTATTTCCTATATGTGCATATATATTTATATATGTTGATAATTCAGGTTTTTATTATGAGGGTAAGAGATAGTATACGCATCTGTATGTATGTGTGGAAACATTGCGAAAGAGGATAAAAAGAAAGAGAGAGCAGTCATTCAGTTACTTTTTCTTCTTTACCATGATTCTTTTTCTCGGTTGTGTCCCGCTACTCATTTCTCAATCTCTCTCTCTCCTGCGTTCTCCACACACGAACGCGCGAGAATATGTAGCTTCTTCTCCTCCTGATTGCCAACACATACACTATTTGCTTTGAACAACACATATACACATTCTCTCTCTCTCTCTCTCTCTCTTTCTCTTTCAATCAATGCGTTTATGAGGTGTATATTTATCTAAATATCTTATTTTCGTCCTCATTGTTCCCTCATAGTCGATCCGTCGTCAATCGATCCACTTCAACAACAGCAACAGCAACCAAACTCGAACTTCGCCATACATGAACATGTAGCCATGCTTGATACAATCGATCATCAACAACCACCATTGTTAAATCCAAATCATATACATCATCCTCGACAACATATAAATCAGACAATGCCAGGTAACAATAAACTAACAGTTAAGAGAAGGAGAAAAAAAGGTGATGCAATCTTAACGACAGAGGTCATCGATCATTGCTCTTCATATATTAAGGCGTGTATATGCAATAAGCCTGTCAGCATACTCTTCTTCGTTATCACTTTAGTTCAATACACGCACACACATACACACACCCAAAAGAAGAGAAAAGAGAAAGCTTTTAATTATTGTTGAACGGGAGCCAAAATGTGATGAACGGCTTATATATGTAGAGGATAACCGTCGTCGTTTTGTGTTCGCGCGGACGAGAACGAGAGAGAAGAACAGAACATATTCACCGTCGGGTTTGAATTGCAAGCTACGTGCACATACATACACACACACACATATCGAATTGTTTTGCTTCGTCGTTCTTTTTTTTTCTCTCGTGCCTATGTACATATGCGTATAACAATCGAAAGAGGACATTACACATCGCGTGCGCGCGAGAGAGATATAGCGTCGGCACCATGTCTTCCTTCACTTGACGCAAGTCTTTATTTTTTTTTGTGTATGTGCACATAAGAAATAACAACAAGAAAGATGATCTATGAACGACGACGTGTCGTTAATCAACTATCAGGTTTTTCTATTTCATTATCTTACTATTTATCTACGTTATTTTGTTTAGATGAAGAACAAGCTCATCAATTACAACCAGCATCGGAACAATTACGACAACTTTTGAAAAAACAACTTGAATATTATTTCTCAAGAGAGAATATGATTCATGACGCATATTTACAATCACAAATGGATGCCGATGATTATGTTTCTATAGCTATAATTGCAAATTTTAAACTTGTTAAACGTCTTACACATGATTTACAATTAATTATAGAAGTACTTAAAGGTATTATTATTATTAAAATTGCAGCCTAAAACAATTTGATTCTTTTGGTGTTTTTTTTTTCTTCTTCTCTCCATAGAAATACCGTCTGTTGAAGTTGACGCCGAAGAAAAGAAAGTTCGTTCATCTGAAGAAAAAAAATATCGACTAACACGTAAACGTTGTATTATTATTTTACGTGATGTACCATTAGATGCGACTGAAGCCGAAGTATCAGAATTATTTTTAAATGAACGTTGTCCTGTACCAGCAGTTGAATGCGAAAGAGTTTTAGAATCAGGCACTTCTGATTGCTGGTATGTGACATTCAATAGTGAAGAGGATGCACAAAATGCATTCTTATATTTAACACGTGAAAATGTTTCAATACGTGGTCAAAAAGTTTTGGTAAATTTCTTTCTTTCGAATCTTAAACAAAAAAGAAATCTACTTTTGTCATTTAAAGGGTCGAATGAAAGCACGTCTATGGCAAAAACCATCATCTGTACCAAGTACAAATGCATCAACACCTATGTCACCACCAATGATGTCAAATAATAGTGGTGCAACAAGTCCACCACCATCGTCACAACAATCGATTCAAACATATCAAAACGCAGCGTTTGTTCCACAACAGCAACAAACTCTACCTCCACAACCTCAATACTCTGCTCATCCGCAACAGCAACAACAATTTAATCAGCAACAAATTCCACAACAACAACATGCTTCTGTTTATATGCAAACGGCAGCTAATACTCATCCGAATCAAACATCAATTCTTGGAAATATTCAATCGCAAACAAATACTTATCGTCATCCAATGCATTCATCAGCGGGTCCACCACAACATGTTGCTGCTCAATTTTCAACGACAAATCAAACACAACATTCAATGGAACATGCACAAGCATTACATTTACGACTAAGTTATCCAAGTTATGGTGCTAATACAGCATTTGATCGTGCTACATGGGCTGCAACACATCCGCAAAGTGTACAAACTGCACAACAAACACTTCAATTTGCAACAGCAGCTCAACAAGCTAATATGGCTTCGTATCCAGCTTCAATTCATCAACAACCTCAATTGTTCGCTGGAAATGTAAGTTCAAATATAGATTACGATACCATATAATGAATGTAATTTTCATTGTTACTTGTCAACAACAAATTTGTATTTCTATTCTAGCATCCTGTATTTCAAGCAGGAGGCGGCTTATGGTATATGCAACCTGGTTATCAAACAGCTGACGGTTATCCAACTATGGTATGTTAGAATCCTACGTTTTTGTTTATGTAAAAAAGAACATCGAAACTATGAGATAACAAAAATAAACTGATTACGAAAAGGTACTCGTCTTTTTCTTATAGATTGTACCTCTCAATTCTTTAATCAGAGTAGGGAACATTTTATTATTATTATTATTATTATTATTATTATTATTTTCTCTTTATTTCTCTTGTGGATGCTTTGATGTGCGTGCACACCCAACCATGTTTTATTTTTGTCCAGCTGGAATTTGTTCTTGAGAGTAAACCTATTGAACCAATATTAAAGAGATCCTCTATTCCACTTATCTTTTTTTTTAAATGTCACTCTATGTATGTGCATGAATAATATACATCATTATTAGTCAGCACGAGGATCTCTTTTGTTTTCGTTTTGAAAATTTCATTAAGAGTGTCAACGTAAGAAAGTTTAAGAAACAAAGATTCGATAATGTTGGCATGAAGCTTCAGTTACTTTTTGTTTCCTTTACGCTCGCGTCGAGAATCTTCTGTTTTTTTCAATACCGTCTTATATATCTTGTTATTTTTATCTGTTGATTTTTCAGGCCTATAACGGTGGCAATAAACCTAAAACTCGAATGACACGTGAATATCCACAAACATCTAAATCACGGTAAAGATTTGTTTTCGGAACAAAGAAACCAAGTATTCTAATTGATTTTTCAATTTTAAGTAATTCAACTAAACCACTGGGTACTCGAAATTCTCGTCATGAAGGACCTCAAATGAATAATGAACATTCAAATGAATTACTTGATTATTGTCAACACAGTACTCCACAGTACGCATAGGCTTAATTTTATTAGAGAAATATGTCATGGATTTTGTTTTCTAGTTCCGAAGATAGTAGTTCACCAGTCCCTCGTGCCGAAGTAGTCATTAATCGTGCTAATGAACCAATAGCACAACCAGTATCAAATACATCATTACAACATGTCCAAGCATATCCTACAAGTTCAATTGATACCTCAGCTAATGAAACTATTGATCATTATCATCATCAATCAAATAATGATGTGTAAGAAGAGACGAGATAAAAATCTATAGAACGCGGAATATATATATATGTATATCGATTTTTTTTTTGTCAGTTTATATAATAATAATACGAACAGTCATGTCCAACAACAAGGATCATCTGATACAAATCAATCCCAAGAACAAACTAATGATTCACAAAATTTAGGCAATTTTTCACTTCAATCCTCTTATCGAACAGTAAGAAATTAGAATCTTTCTCTTTTAAATTTTATTCTTTCATTTTAGTCAACAACAATCGAAAATTCCAATTTAAATTATCAACCATTAGAACAACGAAAACAACCTGCTAGTAATCAAGATCAACCAGCACATCCTCAAGCCAATGAAAATCAACAACAATCAAATAAAAAACCTAATCAACAACCAACATCAATCCGTCCATTAATGCCACGTGAGATTCGACCAACACAAAATTCCAATCGTCCATCCTCATCATCACAACAAGGCCGATCTCAACAACAATCACGAAATAATTCAAATTCAGCAACACCATTAACTGTTACAATACCTAAAGTATCATCAGCGACTTATTACAATCAAACATCATCATCATCACCACAATCTCCTAATTCAAATCAGAAGTAAATTAATGACAATCTCTTTTTGTATTCTATATTCTATCTATTAAATAGAAATCAACAACAGCAACAATCAGTTATTGATAATAATGGGCCTCGTACTTATGCTGATATGCTTAAACTCAAACAAAATCCCCAACAACAATCAGAATCAACAAGATCTCCAACAAATGAAACTAACGATATAACTTCACCGCGCGCTCAATCACCGACCACTAATCTTAGGACTGATTCCGTATCCGTTAATGCCGAATCGAATAGCCCATTATCGCCAACATCATCCGATTTATCGCCTTCAAATCAAATCGAACCAACAATTATTTCACAGTCATCAGCCATAAATGATGCGAATTCTGCTCGTCGTAATAGTTCTACATCCGATCATCCTCAACAACAACAGCAACAACAACAGCAACCGCAACAACCGCAACAACAACAACAACAGCATACATCATCACCATCACATCAACAGTATAATAACCAACGTGGTCGTGGTGGTGGTCGCGGAGGTGGAAATTATCGTTATCCACATGAACGTCGTTCTGGTTCAAATAACAGTTTAAATCGTGGCGGCGGCGGTGGTATTGCTGGTAATCGTGGTGGAGGACGTCGTACAGTAAATAATAATAATGCTGGTTCTAATGGTCCACCAACCTATCAATCTCGTGGTGGTGGACGTGGTAATGGAAGAGTTTTTGATCGCTCACGAGGAGGAGGTGGTAACTATCACAATAGTAATCAACCGGTGGTGAACCGTTTCACCAGCAACCCCGGCAATGTTGAATCACAGGTTCACTATACTGAATAGGAAAAACAAGAAACTAACTGATTAACTAAAAAAAAACACTAGACATGATTTATATCTTCTCGAGTTGTTCGTCTTTCGTTGCTTATTTATTTGTAGTTCCTGTGTCTGTTAAAATGATCCCAACACAAAAGAAAAATACACAAAAAAAAAATAAAAGTGTCAGAAAAAATTAAAGAAAACGTTTCGTGTGTATGCGTGGGTGTGTTTGTTCCACTCTTTCTCTTTCTTGTATCGTCTACTTTTTTGTAACGATTTAAAAAAACCAAAAAAAAGTTTTTGTTCGTTTCTTTTTGTTTTCATCCTCAGCTTTCTCTGTGTGTATGCGCGTGTGTTTGGTGCTCTTGATTTCTCTTTTGCTTCTTTTCGGTTTGTCTTCCAGAGATAAAAAAAAAATTTTCGTCTTTGTCTTGTTCTTTTTTCGATTTATCCGCTCAACCCATTTCGGACTCGCACACAAGAAAACAAAAAACATTGTAGTTGTCCCGGTGTGTGCTTTCTTTTTCTTTTTTTTTTGTTTCGTTTCAAAAATATCCATCTTAATTGTTTCTTTTCGTTTGTCAACACAACAAAAAATTCTTGTGTCTGTTTTGCCCAACTTTTGGTTTTTTTCTCTCTTGTCTGTTCAAGTTGACTGATTTGTGTGTATGCGTCGAAAGTTCTTTTTCTTCTTCTTTTTTTTTGTTTTGGCTTGTTTGTGCTCAGAGAAAATTATGATGGTGATGATGAAAGATCAAGCGATATTGAGTGAGAGGAAGGAAAACGCAGGAAAGATCAATTTTTTATACAACTAATAAAAGATTTATGACTTCCTCTCTAGCAAAAACTGTTTACTATTTCGTTCTATTGCCTCGATAGCTAGTCGAACACGATTTGTCGATGGAGGTTTTGTTCGATGAAGTATTGATTGAGATGGTTTTGAATTTACAGTTGATTGATAAATAGATGATGACGTCTAAAAATAGATCCAGCACACTAATAGTTGTGTTTGGGGGTAATGACAGCAGTAGCTTTTTGTTGTCTGACAGATAAAAGATAAGTTTTCTCTGTTCTAACCTATTGAGATCTACAGAAATGAGTATTTCGATACCAACGATATTACATCTTACAGACCTTAAAGTAATAACAGATGTTCGCAATATTAAGATAGGACCAAAAGAGAAGTAAATACAAGAAATGTCGCTAGAAAAACTTTAGCTATTGCCAATGATTTTCATTTCATGTGACCTGTAAAACAATATTGCCATATCCATTAGATGAGAAAATAACGTTAATAGAAACTTTGTATATACGTACAGCGATCGTAATAACATTTCCTATTGGTAACAATCCATAATCATTCAACCCGACAAGGTTTATACGCTTGCTAGAATAATTTTATTGGGAAAATAATATGAATAAGCTATTCGATTTTCGTACTCTTAATGAGCCATTTTATAAATGCCATTTAGTCAACATAAATCGGTTTATTTTCTATTTGAATATTAGTAGGAGATCGGAAATTAGCGATTGTTTATCTTTGGGAATTGGATCTATTTTTTTCCCATTAGAGTATGAAAGTTTTAGTAAAATCATTAGAGAAATCAGGTATTCACATATGATGTCAATAGTTGTTATATACTCAATCAATACAATCTTGATTTTGTCTAGTCAATCAGTATCGTATCTGCAAAGAGCACTTCGAGACTGTCGTGCTGCTAAACATATGATGCAAAAGATATATTCTGATGTCTCCGAGTGTTTCAACGGTGCTCGTGAGATTCGCTCTCTTCAGTAGGAGATAAGATAATTTGACATCTTATGATCCTCGTTCAGAAAAGATTACCATAGCGTTTATAATAAACAGAGTCACAGAAGCAATCACAAAGGCTCTAATCAACATCGACGAAGCTTAATCATTGCAACAAATAATTCATTAGTCATAACCGAGTAGAAGATAGAGAGAAAAAAAATCACTTTTCCAAGTCTATGATTCAACATATTCTCCTTCTACTCAAATTCTCATGTCAGAAAGGTGACATCCAACTCTAAAAGATTTTCTCAGCATTGTTGCTCAACAGAAAATGTTTTTTAAAGCTACAATCTTAACCTCAACCAATCATTGATCAGAATAGCGATCGTATCCGATAATGCAATATATAAACGATCTCAAACCCCAAGATAGCATTGCAAACAATTGGTAAATATAGACACATGATGTTGACTATAGTACGCTAGTAATCGTAACGTATCTATTGTTTTCTTGCTAACTTACTGATAGATCTTCTTGTTTATTTGCTCTTGTAAATGACCAACTTAAATTCGATTCAATTGCATACTTAACTTGGCTGGAATTTGAACTATCATCTATTGCCTTAATTTCAATATCGGATAATGCTTGTTTCACATCATTCTCTAATGCTAATAAAGGTCTATTTCTATTTTGTTGATGCTCATCGGGTAACCAAGTTATATGAACTTTATTTTTATCTTTCCATTCGCCGATAATTTGATCGACATTTATGATAGAATTAATTTTATCATTATTTTCTAATGAAATCAATAATGAAAATAATTGAATATCCTCAAAAAATAATTTCATGTGTTCACGTTCAATCGAATCCATTTGTAAGCAGAGTTGTTGATAATTTATTTGAAATATTGAAAAATCATTAGAAAACGTTTTTCCTGAATAATTCTTATAGAAATTTTGTTGCATTGAATTATTGAAAAAGTCAAATTGTTTCCTATAGTATTTTAATTGAGAATGAATCGATTTTGTTGAATTTGTCTTTAACCAAGTCGAACATTTTATTGTCAAACATTCGAATCGATTTAAAAATTTCATTGAAGTTTCTAAACGATTATTTAATTGTATAGTAACTTGACGTAAATATGATAGGATTTGACTTGATTTTGTACTAAAAAGCATAAGATATTTATTTAAATTTGATGATATTCGTTCTAAATGTTCATATTCATCTAGAAGAATATTTTCATAGATTGAACAATTTCTACGAATTAATTTTATTGTTTGAATTGATAGATTGAAACGTTCGACTAGACTTAGCGGATGTGGCGTTAGACAACATTGACAAGAGGACATTGAAGAAGAAAAAAAATTATATAAATAGAATAGGGAATAAAAATGAACGTTAAAACAATACGCGCGATATTACGAATAATGTTTGTTTCTTTTATCGTAAAAAATAGCCTTGGCAAAAAGGTTTCGTTCTTAGAACGGATGATTTGCTTTTAAATCAGTGTGAAAGCCGGAACGATCATGTTTCTTTTGAGATGAACTTTGCCATCTCATAAATTTCGAAGTCATTAAATCAAGAAAAATGTAATTATTCAGCTGACAATATGCAGTTACTGTTCAAAAAATCGTTCTGTCAGAAAACAAAATCTAGGCTTGACCTCGCATAAACGAAGTAATATCTTTTATATTCCTGTCAAACTTGTACTCGATGTCATATTGTTAAGAATCGAATGTTTTTAATAGATACTTGCTCGAAAGCAATAATTCCGGATATTCTTTTAATCATTCGTAGACACGTCAATTTTCGACTTACGTAACCGCGTGTGAAGGTTTTTTTCTGAATAATACGTGTAAAAGACCTTGATCAGTACCAATCATTCTAAGTGAAACAAAGTCACGGTCTTTTTATTTTGACTCGTATTAATATCTTTTGTATATATTATTAAAAATTATGAACTCCTTCAATAAATCAAAGATTATTTATGACGTTTGTTCTTTTATTTTTTCACCTAAGTTTGATTTTATTATGAATGTTGATTATCAAATACTCTTATCTTTGATATAACGATGACAACCGTGAGCTTAGATTTTCTCTATTGTTTTGATAAGAAATAATCAATGATGTAATATAGTCTATTCGTTTGTTGGGTATTTTGACACTTGATGTTCAAGACAACGTAATGGGAATATAAAAAAAAGATTTCTTTTGTTTCTAAACGATGTCACTGGTTGTTAAGTGTCGCTTAGGATTTTATTGGTTAATATGATTCATCAAATAAGAATGTACTTTGAAAATTTTTCTTGTTCAGTATTCTTTCACTATTTTTTATTTTATGATTATGGACACGATTGTATCTTCGTCAAATCAGCCAGCTTTGTTTAGTAGAAGTATTAATCTAAGAATTGTATCACAGATAAAATCAGATGACAAGTAATTTATTTGACGTCCATTGATTATTAATGTATATATAAAAAAAAATATTAATTTGATCTAGGTCTCGAAATGTTTATGTTACTGTTGAATTCCAGACTGGAAGTTCAATGCAAACGGTAAATAGTTTTTTCTTCTTCTTATAAAACAATGTTATTTAGATGATTTATTCTTTAGGAATTTATTCTTAAATTGACCGATGAAGATGATCCATTCTTTCTATATGAACTTCATTTAAATGTCGATGATTTTAAAAAGTAGAAAGTTAAGCCACATCGTTAATCATTCCTTTATTGATCTGCTTTTAGTTTAAAACGAGACCAAGGCGTCTTAGTTGATTTTAACGCATTTCCTCAACATGTTATTGATTATTTAAAATTATGTATACGTGATCAACATAATGAGACAACGCCGTCAAAGTAAATAGAAATTATAAAGATTATAAATCTTATTTTCTGCTTTTAAAGTGGTTCTCGTTTTCAATTACAACTTGTAAATGATGAACAACAATTTACAAATCAAACGCATTTACGTGTTGTCGAAATAAGTTCATTTAAGCATTTGACACATTTATCTCTATTAGTAACATCAGCAAATGATCATGAAATTAAAAATTATCTTGCCAGACGTTTACAATCGAAAACAGTAAAATAAACAAGTTATTTTTATTTTCTCTATGGTTTTTACTTTTGATAGACGGACTACAATCAATTAAGTAATGATTTTGAAAAATTAAAACGAGAACTTGAATCAACACAATTGGTATATTCGATTTCTATTGAACTTAGATATTTTTGATAATGAAAATTTCTTATTTTTAGGACTTGAAAGAAAAAACAGCCAATTTTCAAAAACTGAAACTCGAATGGGATTCTAATAATAATCAAATTGTCGGAAGACATATGCAAGAATTAGCCGAAGAAAAAGAAAAAGCTTTACAAGTATGTCCATAGGTTTCTGTGACATTCTCAGTGATATTTCGAGAGAACAGGTGGAATATCTATCTTGTCGTCGACACACAAATATGATCATTTGTGAAAACGAATAAAAAAAATGCTTGCTTATTGTTATCACATAAAAGCATTTTCTATGGTCTCAGTTGTGCTTCATATTTCTCCATGCATAAATCTTTTGTGCTCATAGAAATATATCATTCATAGGAATAGAGTCATTCGTGACGTAATACGGCTATCTTAAAATAAAGCCCTCGGGCTCCTAGAATTGATCGCAGTTCCGATTTAATTTCCTGGAAGAGAGAAAGAAAAATGTCACAATATCTATGACTTCAAAAGAAACGTGTATGTCACGTGCCAACTATCCGTATAAACAGAAACAGATCGTTCGGACTTATTGGAAACCATACGGCTCGCTTTAGAATAGAAAAAACTAATAACGATAACGCCGGAGTATTAGCATAAAATTATCTGGTTTTTCAGTACCAAAAGAGTACTCTCGGAATTCGTAATTTTCTGGGCAAATTTTAACAAAAATATCGACAAGCAAAACTTCGACTTTTACTAAAGGGTTGCCCAGGGCAAGAAACCAGACGGAAATATCTTACAAGAATCGTACGTTTGATCATATCTGATCTGATAAGATCAGACGAAAAATCGTCGTCTCTGATTTCTTACACTAAGTCGTATCGGAAGATTCTTGAAAGATTCTATTACCTATAGAAATATCATTGTGACATTTTAATTAAACTAATATCTCCTTGAAATATCACGACAAATTTGTATTGAAAATAAATTGCATGTGCGATCTTTAAAGAAAATATAGTATGATCTGATGCTTATAAGATTTCGTTGGGATTGTGAGATCTGACGTCAGATTTTTCGACCTGGGTTAAGGTAGCCGTGAGTTCTAGAACGACGTCGCGCTGAGAACTGTAGTGACACTAACACTCTCAAATCTTCATACATTTGAAAGTTCGTCTTTTACACTTGATAACTCTCGAGTATTGATTATTCTATTCATTTAGGATTCTAAGTAAAGTTGATTGTCGTATTAGACGAGTTTTTTCTCATTTAGAAACAACAAAACTAATTCAGGTTTCAGTGATGAATTTTGCTCACGAGCAATTGTATTCATTTGATCATTAGTCATGCTGGCATTATATCTTCAACATGCTCTTCTCTTTCACTGCAATGCATTTGTACTTTTTTGAGATAGTTAAATTTATTCTTCATGCATTTCATCACTACTTTATGCAACATCATGACGTCTGTAAAAACCTTGATTATCACACACGAAGTATTATTGAGTTGCTTTAAGAGATCTTAACATGACAAAGACGTATGTCATCTGATGGGATTTCAGCTCATCCTAATCTGCTTAATTCATTAGCTCCCCCACGTCTATATCTTGTTTCAACTCATCGGCGTGCTAACTGTTGTTTTTTGTGCGCGATAGGAACGAACCAGTTTACAAGAAAAAATGGAGAATGATCGCCGTGAACTTGAACAGACACAATCCCGCAATGTTCGTGATATGCAAAAACGCTTATCTGAACTTGAAGAAACGACAAAAGTTTGTATTTATTTATTTTGACACGAACAGGTAAAAAACGAAATTTAAAATTTTCTATTCAAAGGAATTAACTAGTTTAAAATATCGTAATGAAATAACAATCAATGAGCTCAGTTCAAAACTACAAACATTAACTGAAGAATATCAACAATCCAAAGATGAAATAGTTAAATATAGAAAAACGAATACAACACTTGAGAATGATATTCATCAATATGAAAAAACAGTTAATCATTTAAGAACAAAAATTGCACTTGTCGAACAAGAAGTTAAAAGCAAACAAGAAGTTATTCAGCAAACCAACGATCGCATCGCAAGCGAACAAGAATCAAAAGTAAATTCTACGATCTAAACGAACTGTTGACTTGTAGAAGTTAGAAATTTGGGCTGCGCTTAGACAAAAACATGACATACATCCTATCAACATTTCCTTCTCCGTGCCATAAACGAAGTTGATTTATTACTCAAGATCTTTTATATCAATGAGATACTTATCAGTTTTGTGCGAGATTAAGAAGTATAATGACATCCCAAAATAGATCTAATAAACCAATTTACTTATGCTCAGTAACAACTGCTGACGTCGTCTTTGAAATTTCTTGTTCGCACGCGAATCATGCTAACAGATTATTTTCAAGGATATTTAGTTAGCATTGTAAATTTTTTTTTTTTTGATAATGTTGCATTCAAAATCTACATTTCTCGGAACGACTTAGTAGAGTAGAAGATCAAGGTGACCTAAAAAAGAAAACATGCCATCGGTCTCAATTAAAACAACCGATTTATTTATTCGATAAACTACGATAACTATGCAAACAGGAATACTATTCATCTACGGGTTGATTTAAATACGTTGCTCTTTTTTTCTTGCAAAACTAAAGGAAAAGAAAAATACCAGGATCAAATATGAAATTAATAGAACTATTTTGATCATATATACGCAATTGATAGTAAATGCACAAAAAAACAACTTTTGTTTTTCCTATTTTAGTCAGCTTGAGTTGCGGTGAAAAGAACGAGAAATATTGCAGTTTAGTCTTGTCGATTGCCGTTAAACGATCCTTTTAAGCGCTCGCTAACAACCGACTTCACATCGGTAATAAACCATGATAAATGAATAATCATCCATAGAATAGCCCATGGCATTTTCCTCAGGACTATTTCGTGCGGCAGTAGCATTACAAAAATAGATTGACTTCATTTTGACAAGGACATTCGCTTCTATTTTGGAAATGTCTATAGGGAACGAAAGAACTCTGCGGCAATCCGACTTTAATTTTACTTCTGCAACAATTTTATTTACTCAACGACTAGAATATTCGAATTTCTTAAAAAAAAGAAACTCTCCTATCATTCCACGAATATGCTTTGACAATAAATTTCATTTGTGCCACAATTATTTACTGTTCATTAAATATTTTTTCTAGAAAAAATATGAAGAAACAGTTCAATTAAAAATGGAGAAAATGTTGGAATTAAAACGAGATTTAGCCAAAGGCAATGAAATCATCATTCGATTTGGTAACGATTTGGAAAAATGTAAAAGTGACTTACAAAAATATCAACAAGAATTAGCAAAAAGTCGAGAAAAAGTAATTTTTCAAAACAATGATTTCATTTCTCTATAGATAAATTTTTATTCTAGATGAAAACAAAAGATCAAATAGCAACAAAACAAGAACGTATTTTACAAGAAAAAGAACGCGAACTAGCAAATTTACAAAAGGAAAATGCTGACATAAACAGTAAATTAGAAAAGTCGAGTGATTCATTTCAAAAGTTAACTGACCAACATAATGAAGCAAAAGAACTCCTGAAAAAGAACGAAGCTCTCATTAATTATCTGAATCACAAATTAACTGAATTACAAAATATGCAACCTCAACAGCCACGCATATTAAATGGCAATATGACACTTGACTCATCGTCGTCAACAACAACAAATCATTTTCGCCCAACATCATTTTTGGTATTCTATTTCCAAACAACTTAGTTTTCTCTAAAAGAACAAAATCCGTTTTCTACTGCTTTAGGCGGCTTCGCAAACAAATGGTGAATTGCATTCCATGCGACATGTTGCACAATTTCCTAGTCTTCAAACACATTATGAACCCATGAATAAATCCCAAGTAAGCGGGGGAGGGCGGAAACTCTGTTTCGCCGATTTTCTTTTTATTTACAATATCAACTTCTTGGTATGATGGGAAAAGGCAGAAAGGGAAATTAACGAAAACAAAATTGATACAAATGCAGATGGATAGAAATGCCGAAAACGAGAGTATATTGAAGTACAAGTCTCCCTCACTCTCAATTCAATCTTATATGCTCATGTTCATCTCGTATTCTTGTTTTCGACGTTTTTCCTTTCTGCCTTTTCCCATCCAGTCAACTTCTTCCTTTCGACATTAATTATACTTAATAGTGGCACGATAAAAAACAACAATGATTGATTAAAACCCGATAATTATGAATAGAGAATGCACATGTCGCTTTAAAAATAATATCATGTAGATATTATGCTTTGCAATGACCCTTTGCTAATTCTGCATTGCGTACATCAATATAAATGAGATCGTTCTCTAAGCCAAGGTTATCGACAAAATCTCCTGTGAATATAATAATAATAAAAATACAAGTAACACATGTACTTATGAAAGCCTATCAAAATAAAAAATATTTTAATGAGAAGGTCGAAGCTGCTTTTGGCCATGAGAACGAATCAATAAAGCACATCGGTAGATACTACAGATTGATTGATTCGATACAATAGTGAGTTCGTTGTGGTTCGCTCAGTACAGTGTGATCTCTGTTTATATAACTTTACGAATTGGATAGATTTTTTCATTCAACAATTGTTGTGCGTTAAAAGGGAACAACTTGGAATAGTTCAACATCAGGCCATCATCAACAAATCATGAGCAGTACTCAAGTACCAGTATCAACATTAAATACGTCGTCGTCAGCTGCTGCTGTTAGACATTATTCAGCAAGTAGTGGTGATTTAAAAGATAACGTTGAACAGAAGTATGTTTCTTATGCAAATAAATGCATTTAATAAATTAAATTTCTTTTAGTTCATTGAATCCACCAGTGAGCTCAAAGATTGATCCTAAATATTTTCAATTCAGCTCAGCAAGTGGAACAGCACCATCCGCCGGTATTCAACCGCTTCGATCGTCAGTGTCAGCGGGCAATGTTCAAAATCCAACACGTGCTAATGCGGCATCAGCAACAAGTTCTTCAGTCATTAACAGATCAATATCATCTCAGCAGAATCGACCAGTTCGTCAACAGTCCGTAAATACAACTCCTCTTGCTTCAGCTTATTCTTCCGAAAAACAAATGTAACCGTAACATGATTGTTTTTTTCTTCTTTTTTAATATATGATCTTTCTTCCACGTGTGCGTGTGTTTGTCTTCTCAGGTTGAAAACCTTTATTCTATGTTCCGTCCACAATTATACATATAAATATTTAGTATTTGTGTATAAAACTATGTTTTCCTTCTAACTGTATTATCAATATGAGTTCGAATGAATGAATAACTAATGAAGTAAAAGTGATCTTGCATGACAATATCGTTATTATTCAATGTATTTGTGTTATTGCTTCAATTAATTCTAATGTTCCTATTCGTTTCATTCACATACAGTGATTAGTAGATGCGAACTCGATTAGCAAAATATCTTTGTGTGTTCTTTTCATTGTCATTCTCTTCATTCCGCTGTTCATCAACAGTGTCAGATATACATTTTTTGTTTATGGTTTCGTATAAACATCCTCTTGAATTTGCAATGCTCACTTCTCTTAATGTTGCTTTTTCTTCTTGATTCGATACTGAGAACGTTTACTTGAAAAGAAAAACAAATCTCCGAATCACACAATATCTTTCTATTGTCTTGCCATATCCACAGCTGTGAATAGCAGTTGTGTTCGCTCGCACACGCCGACAGAATCCTGCTATCTCTCCAATACTTTTTCTTCTACGCTATGCTTTCTAGATTGGCAAGTTCTAGTGCCAGGGAAAAATCGCAGTTTGTGCAACCAAATAAATATTATTCGTTGAAAAATAAACGGAATAGGAAGGAAGAAGCAAGCGTGCGACCGAAAGATATAGGAGAAGAAGAGAAGAGTAGTAGAAGAAGAGAAAACGATTCTGTTAATTGGTACTCTAGTGTTTTTTTCTTTTGTATTTATGTATATGTGACATAAAAACAAACGAGCAAAAACAAGGCTAAATATCACTTTTATTCGAAAGAAAGATATTACGGAGTTAATGTTGTTCTGTAAATAACGCGCTTATTTATTGTCTAATTTATGTTTTCTCTATTTTTAGATGTTTTATTAATAGGGAAATTTGAAATATTGAAAAGAGCAAAATAAAATTTTTTATTTGATCAATCATTATCCATTGAATTATTTTCTAAAGGTATGTATACGTATGATATGTCTTTCTTGATAATTTATTATGTATATCAGCTGGGACAACTTTTAAAAGAAAAGAAAATTTATCATAAAAACGACTCTCGAACATAAACCTCTCAGGGCCATCACTAGTGACATTAGTTAAAGGCAAAATATCAAGGTCAATAAAATAATGTGTGAAAAAAGAAGAAAAGGATACACGACGAATAACCCGCTATGAAAATAGAGAAGAGAACGATTAGAATTTATTCGAATCTGTTGTATCTATACGAAAAATTAATCATTAATATGTAGTTTTTCGACGAAGGGTTTCCTTCTCATTTAATTTTTCGTAAAAAAAAAGAAATTTACGGACATTTTTTTGAATCATCGAACATTTCGTAAGTTTACGTTTCGTAGTGAAAGACTTTCATATATATATATATATATATACATTGCTTTTTGTTGAAAAAAAGTTAATCATTGTCGTTCTTTATCGTACTGACAAACACATCTGATGTCTGTTCTATCGGTAAGAGTATAAGATTAATGAAACGATGTGTCAATAATGATGCATTTTCTTTTCCTTTTTTTGTCAGAGATACTCCATACATTTGCGAAACCCTGGATATTGATAGGCAACGTATTGTATTAGGCGAATGTAGTTCTTTTTTTTTGTTCTGTGCTACGGCTACTCAGATGTACGTCGTCATTGGCATATAAACAACGTGTAATTGATACTAGGAGAGAATGAAAAGCATTAAATATTGACACGATGTTATTTTTTTTAATATAAAACATAACGCTGGTGACGTCGGAACCTATTTGTTTTTATACACAGAGATTTCTAACGTGCTTGAAGTTCAGTCTATGTTCGAACAAGTATTTTTATGTTATGCAAAATTTAGTAATGCTATTTGCAAGATAATAATATAATTTTCTGTTATTTTATTTATAGCTATATAGTAGACTGTCATCTTCAATGAAGTCAAAGCCTAAAAGAACGAAAAAAGTACAATAGGTTACTCCTACGTATAATTATTCGAGAAAAAACCCAGAAGAAATCTATCATTCGTCTCAGATTGATTTGACAAAAGAATACGATGACACACAAAAAAGTTGTCATCTGGCCATTCATAAAAAAAAACGAGATGTTAGAGAGAAAAATAAAAGTCAGGTTTTGATCTAACAACGAGTCATCGCTCCCTGGAGTGTCTTTTTCTCTTTATTTTGCTAGGGTTTCACTTGCACGTGTACATCGAGGTATCGACGTTTCTCTCTCTCTCTCTCTCTCTCTGTCTCTCTTTTTTCTGATTCTCTATTGCACCTTGCTGACTGATGAAAACAAAGACATATTTGTTTTTTGCTTCGCTTTTTTTCAGGGTCGTCACATAGCTATATTATCATTGCTATTCAACGTCGTTTAATTATCAATCGTGTCTAAGAATTTTGCCTATTCAAATAGCTCGCACGCTTCAGTATTTCTATTCATAATAGAATATTATCTCATACTTCATTACCGATGAACATTACTGGAAAAGACGGTGAACAAGCCGACATAAGTAATCATGAGTCAAACTCGTATACTGATATGATAACCAATAGTACGAATGTCTCTTCAAAAACTCCGCCTTCAGCATTAGGACCCAATGTTGAAATAGTTCGACAGCAACGTTTCGAAGTCGGTCCGCGTTATACTGATCTAAAATTTATCGGCGAAGGTGCTTATGGTAAGTAACAATTTGATCTTGATTGAACAAACCAATGGTTGTTTTTTTTTAATATTCGTTTTGTTTTCCTTTCCAACAAGGTATGGTTGTATCAGCATTTGATCATACAACTCAACAACGTGTTGCAATTAAAAAGATAACTCCATTCGAACATCAATGTTTTTGTCAGCGAACATTACGTGAAATAAAAATTTTATCTCGGTTTCGCCATGAAAATATAATTAACATACAAGAAGTTATGCGTGCACAAACTATCGATCAAATGAAAGATATTTATATAGTGCAATGTCTTATGGAATGTGATTTATATAAATTATTGCGTCATCAACGTTTAACCGATGAACATATCTGCTATTTTCTATATCAAATTTTGCGAGGATTGAAATATATTCATTCAGCAAATGTGTATGTTTCATCAGTACATTGAAATTTAAAAAACAGACAGCAGCAATTTATTTTTTAGTTTACATCGCGACCTTAAACCAAGCAATTTATTATTAAACACAAATTGTGACTTAAAAATATGTGATTTTGGTCTTGCAAGAATAGCAGATCCAACTAGAGATCATTCTGGTCTCTTGACAGAATATGTAAATACGTCTATATTAATATTAATGTTATCTTCTTCTTTTTTTTTTTATTATAATATTTAGGTTGCTACACGATGGTATCGAGCTCCTGAGATCATGCTCAATGCACGTGGCTATTATAAGCCAATTGACATATGGTCTGTTGGTTGTATTCTTGCTGAAATGATTGGTGGAAAGTAAGTTATTTAAATAGTAACGATTAATCAAGAGTAAATGTAACGTGGTTCTTCTTTTAAGGCCCTTATTTCCTGGTAAACATTATATTGAACAAATAAATTTAATTTTAAATGTCGTCGGTTCGCCAGATGAAACTGATTTAGTATCAATCGGTAAGAAAGAAAAACAAACGAAAATTTTCATTTCATTTAATTTCGTTGCAGTTAATGAACGTGCTCGAAATTATGTGAGTTTATTACCTAATCGTAAAAGAACACCATGGAAACAATTGTATCCAAATGCATCGGATTTATCACTGAACATGCTCGATTATCTTTTAACATTTAATCCTAATCGTCGTGTTTCAGTTGAAGACGCACTTAAACATCCGTATCTGGCTCAATATTATGATCCATTGGATGAACCTGTTGCTCCACATCTGTTTACATTTGATATGGAACTCGATGATTTACCACTACTACAACTAAAACAACTTATTTTTGAAGAAACCGAAATCATTCATGAACTATTACAACAGCAACAGCGAGAATAAACTTTTGTAGTGTTGATTTGTTTTCTTGATTTCGATTTGTATAAAAATGACCCTGTTTTTCTTCGTCTTCGTCTTCTTCTTTATTTCATTTACCCACCATAACTGCCATATACCAATCAGCCAATCCAAATAAGAAAATGCCAAATCAATTTTCTTTTCTTTTTTAGTCAATGTATCTTATTGTATTGTGAAATGTATATCATTTATTTATAATAATTGTTGTTTTCATTTTTATGTTGTACATCTGCTTTGTGAAGTCTGTTCAACTGTGACGGTTCTATTTATACATATGTATAACTAAAAAAAAAAATAATAAAAGGAAGCCAAGAATATTTTAAATGAACACATCGATTTTTCATTTCATACTTGCAAAGAGAGGAATAGATTAAATGAGAAATTTATTTTAGATTTAATTTTACTAATGGATTATAAAAAGTAGGAAGGCTTATGCTATAATTTTAATAATAATAATAATAATACTAAAGTAAAAGAATAAGTATTAATAACACAAATTACTGCTTTATGTTTAATCATCAAAAGAGAGAAATGCTTTTGAAGAACGTGAATTCTATTTTTATCTCAATTATAATTCTTAAAGAAGTGGACTATGCTTCCAGTTAAAGAATCTTTCAAGCAGGTCTGTAATTTATCTCATTATTATTATTTTTTTTTGTATAAAAATTCTTATTTCTAAGAATATTTCGTCTACTCTGCATTGATAAGCTGTATGTGTTTTAGTATTAGCATGCGCTAGTCGTTATTATTATTATTATCATTGACCTTTTGCGTACTATGGAATCTACCGATTAAAGATGTGCAGAGTAATTCTGTGTAGATATGCATGGATTGGACCTAGATCGAGAGTACGAGAAAAAGATTATCCCTAATGGAACTAAAGATTATAATAAAATATTATATGGTTTGAATCGTATTACTACACAAATTATATATGTTGCAGGAGAAATTAAAATTCAGTAGAATTTAAAATTCTACTAGTAGAAATTAAAATTTTAATCTCACCTAGGGCAAATTAAAATTTTTTGTATTTTTTATATAATTTTCGATTTTTCTGAAATAGGTAAAAATGTACTGTTTGTGTGATGGTGTTGGTGGATGTGGATCTATATGTGGGTGTGGGTGTGGAAGGATATGAGCCCGTACTAATCAAACCCTCACTCTCATCCTCACCCGCACTTATATTGTGCATTCAAACTGACTTTGTACAGCTACACCCACACAGATGATTGACATTCGCACAAACATTCCTGTCNTTTGTGCGAATGTCAATCATCTGTGTGGGTGTAGCTGTACAAAGTCAGTTTGAATGCACAATATAAGTGCGGGTGAGGATGAGAGTGAGGGTTTGATTAGTACGGGCTCATATCCTTCCACACCCACACCCACACCCACATATAGATCCACATCCACCAACACCATCACACAAACAGTACATTTTTACCTATTTCAGAAAAATCGAAAATTATATAAAAAATACAAAAAATTTTAATTTGCCCTAGGTGAGATTAAAATTTTAATTTCTACTAGTAGAATTTTAAATTCTACTGAATTTTAATTTCTCCTGCAACATATATATATAAGAATTTAATTCAGCGGAGAATTGGCTCGAAGAAAATTTTCGTTATCGGCGAAATAAATCAAAGAAAAACGTAGTATTTATTGAAGGACTATTTTTAATAGGATATAAATAAATATTGATATCATTGTCAATATTGCTATTCGCAGAAGAGAGGCTCTTGATAAAAATTAACAGTACTGTTCGTTCGAATTTTGAAGAAAATTTCAAAATTACGAGATAAAACAAATTTTTATAAGGCAAATAAAAGCACTACGATGGATTCTATGTTAATTAGTAGTGTGTCGTAGAAGATATTGTTATTGCAACAGCAAAACACCTCTTTTCTAGGTCTGTTTTTCGTCGAAATGTTATCTTCGATTGGGTTGAAAAATGTATTATAAGTATCGTGCATACTTAGGAGTGAAGGTATTTTAATTTTTCTTCCTGTAATGAAAAAAAAGGTAACAGAGTGGGAAGTAACCAAGAAATGTATATTTTTCTAAGAGCCACGACAAACCATCCGAACGATATGTTTCTAATTAACATAAACTAGTTGCTTCAAGCATTGTAATCGAGGAATGGGTTATCTAGATCGAGAAAACCGAAGCATTTCTTCAGTCGTTCTTGACTAGAATGTTGGCTGCAAAAGAACAGAAAAACATTCTGTGTGGTTTTCACGGTTTCCGTTACGGAAATTTGCTCTTTTAGTTGAACTTATTATCTTTTGAAGATAATATTTCTATTTTAAAATATACTTAGGGAAAGAATTACTGATATCAAAGTTAAATTTAGCTCGCTCTGAGCTTCCGTTAATTCTAGGGGTCTACCCAAGAATCTTTTCAAGCGAAATTCCTTAAGCCAACTGAAATTTGCATTAGAGAAAGCCTACCCTTATGGAATTGGTTCCTGAAATAAACTAAGCGTGATAAATTGGAAGAATTAAAATATTTGCTTTACAACATAAATACTACTAATTTACATTAGTGAATGATTTGGTAGCGTCTGTTGACTCTCATATTTGCCAAGTTCGAACCTAGAGAACAGCGGAGGAAACAAGCAAAACTGATTTGGAATATGTCCTACTTAAATATTACAGAATATTGATGCAATTTATGCAACGAAAACATGTTAAAACAGTTAATTAGAAAAAATAACATGAAATTTAAGGCACGTTAGCCAAAGGATCTCAATATGAGCGCGACACGAATAAATAAAAGAATGAAAAAAAATAATAATAAATCTTATTTTTTGACGCGTATGTTTTTGTCTCACTCTACTGCGACATAATAAACCATCGACAAAATGTACTGGAATCAATAGATACTATACTTTTAGACCATCAAAATGCTTTGAAAGTTAACGACACGTCCATGGATTCTATCATCGTTTGATTGGATATTTTGATAATGACGACAGCAATATTGGAAACATCTGCAATTGATCATATTATTGCATCGGAAAAATATCGTCTTGAGACATTTTCAAGGTAATTAGATTTTCTAATTAGTTGGATAGTGTCTATAATAATTATTCAGTTTATTAAATTTTCCACTAATAACACGTCGTCAATTGGCTCTTGCTGGCTTTATTTATCGAGAACCACTATGTTTATGTCCACAATGTGGTGTTACTATTGATCTGAAATCTTTGAATGATAATCATACATATCCTTCGAATTATTTTCGATTGTCACATCGAAAGAAACTTTCTCATCTTGGCAAACGTTGCGCATTTCTACTATGTGAATCGGGCACCAATATTGATGATCTTCATCCGCCATTTTCTTATCAAGTAGAAGAAACAGTGGAATGGGACGATGCTGAACAACCTGAGTTTCGTGATTACGCTAAGCGTGTGGAAACATTCAATGCATGGCCTTATCTACAACGAGAAGAAAAAACATTTGTCACACCATCGTCAATGGCTATACATGGATTTTATTTTTCTGGTAAAGCTTATTTTTCTTTTGACTTTCATATTGTTGATGCGAATCAAAACTTTAGGTTTCAATGATGGTGTTACTTGTTTCTATTGTGGTAATACATTAGTGGGTTGGTCAGAAGCTATTTGTGATACGAATGAGCATATTGTTCGGCTTGAGCATGCTCGATTTTTTCCGTGTCGTTTTATTACATTTAAAGCTGGTGCAAAATTCATTGCCGATGCTGGCTATTTTCATATTGTTTCTGATGAAGGTTCACAAGAAACTATCAACACGACAATTTATAATCTTGAAAGTTTTTTTTTTGTTTTTTTCTTCTACTTTTAGAACGACGTTCTCGTAATCCTATGACATCAGAAACAATCACGAGTTCAAATAAACCTCAAACTATTGATGAATGCTTATCAACATTTGACAAATGGCCTAGTGATGCTCCAATATCAGCAAAAGATTTAGCTCAAACTGGTTTTTATTATTTAGGTGAAGAGTTACGAGTTAAATGTTATATGTGTGATCTTGAAGTCGATGATTGGCATCACGGTATGACAGCATATGGTACACATAAGCGGCGAAAAGCTGACTGCGAAATAATCCAAGCGATTGCTAGTTCTATCACAGGTGATTTTCAATGTGTCAATGAAAAGTGGCGTCTGCAAACACTTAATGGTTTATCACTTAATACGGATAATGATCAATATTTATGGCGAGAGTTAGCTGCATGCGGCTTTTATCGTTTTAGAAATACAAACAATATTCGTTGTGCATATTGTCCGGTTACAATTGAGCCAAAAACAGATTCATCGGTTATGTCTCAACATCGGGCTTTAGCAAAACGATTAAAACGATCATCACATATTGATTGTGTTATTGTTCGAGCACAATGCCCGACGAATGTTCCCATTCCAGATCGAGAGGCTTTTCCAGAATATCCCGAATATAAATCGGTGTTTGAACGAATTAAAACATTTGAACCGTACAAAGCACGACATACAGTTAAGGATAATTTTATACGCGAAAGAGCTGAAGCTGGATTTCTTCTTGATAGTAAGTAAGAAAAAATTTCGAGTTATTTATTTTATATTTGCGTATTTTATAGCGCCAAAGCTTATGAGATGTTTTCAATGTGGAAATTCGCTACCAATCATGGAGAAAAAAATGGAGAAAAACTATCCTCAATATAATATTGAAAAGTTACATGCACATTTCTATCCAACATGTGAATGGGTAAAAGAAATATTAGGTGCTAAATATGTCAGACAAGTTTTTCTTGATCGTTCGAAACTAAGTAAGTTACTTTTTCGTTGTTTAGAGGCAAATTTTACGCTGTTCTTTTTATTACAAGATGAGACTGAATATCAACGAGTATATGCTGCTCAATTATCAGCAGCATCAAATGGAACTTCTCTAGGTTCGTTTTCATCTGTTACCACGACGTCCAATAATAGCGAGAACACACCGCCAATTGATTTCAATATATCTGATTATTCCGGTGAATCTGATAATGAAGGTTACGAAACGGTCGCCACACCGTTTAGAGCACATTATATGGATCGTATTCCATCGGTACCGTCAATACCAATATCCCCCTTGACAACATCACCAGAGCCATCACAAACAATAGCAGCACGATCTTGTGTCGACTTGATACCCAATGATATTCATGGTCAGTTTACATCACCGATTCTTGAGAATCGAACAAATCCATTCAAACCACCAAGTCCAGAATCTCAATCATCAACGGTTTATATGACAAGCCCTGATGCATCACCAGTTGATCCTCGCGCATCCTTAGCCTACGAATCGAATCGTTTAGATTCATTTAGAAGATATAATCGTGAAAGTTTTGCTGGCATTAGCATAGAAGAACTTGCCTATGCAGGATTTTATTTAAATGCCGAAGGTAATACTATTAAATGTCCATGGTGTACTGTCGAGTTAACCGAACACAGAGTTGAGAATATTCTAAAACAGCGACCTATTCTTCCTGGCTCACCATTAAACGATCAACCATGGACGGCAATGCGTGTGCACAGACATGAGAATGGTCAATATTTAGATAGAAACCATTCATGGTGTCTATGGGTTCGACGAGAACTTGGCGGATTGAATCCTAATATTATGCTGGTAGTCTAATTTTTGATAGTCTTTTTCTTTTCATCCTAAAACAATATATTCTCATAGACTACAAGTAAAATGCGTTTTCCAGAATATCCATCATATTCGATAATAGAAAAGCGTCTTCAATCGTTTCAATCTGATTGGAACTATCCAGCCGGTAGTCATCTATCTAACGTATCAATGGCTAATGCTGGTTTTATTAATTTGGGTGACGGAAAAGTAATTTGTTATTATTGTGGTAACAGAATGTGTGATTTCGAACCACGGTAGAATAATATTCATGTTTGCAATGGTTTCTGACTTTTATTGAATTTCATTTATAGGGATTGCCCATTTGAAGAACATGCAGCGTTTAATCCATTATGTGATTATATAATAGAAAAACGTGGTCTATCTTATGTTGAGCGAGTTTTGAAAGAATGTCCACGAGGTAAATTTTTGATTACTTTCCAAAAATAATCGAACTTTTTATTCGTATTGTTTGTTGTAGAACAATGTGCACGACAAAGATACGAAATCAATGGTACACAAACAATTAAATATGTTATTTTTCCTAAAACAGGTATGGCAGTTTTAGTTTATCCGTTGTGGTGGCGCACTCATCTTCTTATTGAAAGGAGCAACGTCTCTACAGAAGTCGATCGGAAAAAATATTTTCTTCAAAATACGTACGCGTTTAGAAAACGCTTTAAGAAAATCGTTGGTAGAAAGAGTCTTCTGTAATTTTACACGAATTCAGTGATGAGAAACCACCAATGGCACACGATTTTTATGAGTTGCAAGACCTTACGTGCCAGACGAGATTGCTGCATTGAAAACTGCATGTCTTTTTTACGAGTACCGATGAAATTTGTTTCTCCTAACGAAACTCTAATTGAAGATATAATACTATTATGCGAAATCTCGTAGTCATAGTGAACACTGTTTATTTGGAAAATGTTCAGTGGTGATCGAAGTGTGGTTTTTCCGACACATTTTCTCATGTTATTGTACGATGCAAATGCGTGCAACTTGCATGAATTTAGTTTTTCTATTGCTTTCGAGAAAACTTATGATATTCATTTCAAACATAATAGAAACTACCCAGGTGAAAGAAAACGGCCCGTAAAACGAGCTGACGGATTACGGTGAAATAGGGTGAAAATTAATGCCGTTTTATGTCGTTTTATAGCCGTTTCAGACGGCAGGATGATCCTCCTGGGTATGAATTATCTTGAAGGCAATAAGCAAAGGACACGAATTATTCCTAGGATAATACTGATTTGTCTGGATTTGCATAGTACTCATGATCTCGACTCCAAATCGGTCCATCAATTAGAGGATGTCCGTGTCTGTGAATAGATAATTTCTTTTAAGCTCAGACGAGCTTAACTCAGAAGTTGTTTAACATGAGAACCGGAAAGTTGAGCACGAGGAAAGATGAGCACGGAAAGAGATAAGCACGGTAAGTTAGGCACTGGAATAATAAGCACCGATACAATGAGCACAGAAGAGTTAAGCACGAATCAACAAAGCTCATAGAGATACAGTGTACTGACTGACACCATAAATTTATTTACATTCTATGACAGAGTGTGGGTGTGCGTGTCACTAAAAGGTAAAATAAGAGTAGCATCCATGCACCCGAATGCACAATTAATTACGTTCTCTGTATTCATTTAGTGTGAATAATTAGACTATTGTGCAGAATTTGTACTTATTATGTTTCTGTTGTTATGTTGAATTGCTATCCAAATCTCGAAAGAGAAATTTTCGAAAGAAAAAATCTCGAAAAAAAAATCTCGAAAGACAGAATCTCGAAAAAGGAAAATCTCGAAAAAATAATTCCGAAATAAAATATCTCGAAAGACGAAATTTCGAAAAATTAATATTTCGAAAAGTAAAATCCAGAAAAAATTAGATTTTTTAAAGGAGAACGACCAATTTTGCTACATCACATTTCTAAAAAACAAATCTTGAAAGATGTCCTCTCATTCTACGAACACTTGGTCAATATAAAATAGATATTGTTATGACTGGTCTGTTTTCTTTTCTTTTTCTTTCGTCCGTTCTTGCGGTCTGTGCTCACGAGTGATAATTCTTATTTCTCTTCTCTTTTTTGTACATCGTCCATATCGCACAAACTATCTTCATTCATTGGTCTCTCGTCCCGTTGGCCGTTTATAAAACACCATCTTCTTTTACGTCTGTTATTGACTATTTTTATTTCCATTACATAAAAAAATGTCATCAAGCGATACCGATGAAACACCTACAATTTCATTTCTTATTAGTAATAAGAAAAAACGTCTTCTCGTCATTGATGGTTATATTTATCAGCAAAACAAATCCACTGCGAAAGTCAGTTATTGGTTATGTGAGATCAAATTGTGTAATGCGGGTGTTCACCTAAATTCTGATGATCAATTTCGTAAATACACAGGAAATCCTCATACTCATATGCCTGTACCTGAACGATTAGAGATTCGCAAGATGTTGACAAATATCAAATCTCGAGTCGATCGAGAGGCAAAAGCTATCGGCCAAATTTATCATGAGGAACTTCTCAAAGCTAATCTTTTTTCGAAACTTTTGCTTTCGATAATTAATTCTTTCGAGATTTTTGATTTCGTAACTGAGAGTTTTCGAGATATGAACTTTTCGAATTTAAATTTTTCGAGATTTCATTTTTCGAGATAATTCTATTCGAGATTTTTTCTTCGAGATTTGGACCCAATACCGTTATGTTATATATGATCTTATTGACCTAAGTTGGTTTATGTTTATTCATTATTTTTTAAGTTTTTTCTTTCTGTCGTGCTTATCTCTCCTGTGCTCATTTTATCGGTGCTTAGAATTCGAGTGTTTAACTTTCCGCGCTCATCTTTCCTCGTGCTCAACTTTCACCAATCCGTTTAACATCTATTCTATTAACTTAAGGTCCAACAATAAGTAAAAATGTCCGTCCACCAGCAACCAGAATAAAATCACGATTGCCAACAACGAAAAGTCAAACTGTACCACGCTCAACAACAAGTTGTTCAGACGGAACTGAAGACAGTTGCCAATTATGCTGCGCCAATGTCGCCATCTACGAGTACGATCCGTGTCGTCATTGTCCAATGTGTGGCGAATGTTTTGCAAAATTAACTGAACAACAGCATGAAGAATGTATTATTTGTTGTAGATCAGCAACAATAAACTCCCGCGTACCACTATAGTTGCTTTTTAATAGATAGTATTTTAATGTTAAATAAAAATTTCACAAATAAAAAACGAAAACAAATCGATATCACGAAAGAGTATTTGCTTTTTTCAGATGGCAAATTCAGTTCTAGGAGCTATCAAAACAGTGACTGTGATCGGAGGTGGCCTGATGGGTTCAGGAATAGCGCAGGCAAGTTTCTATTGCAATACTTTACGGTTATTATGAATTATTCGATAGGTTGCGGCTGCAACAAATCATCAAGTTATACTTGTTGATCAAACACAAGAATTTCTCGATAAAAGTTTAAATATAATTGAAACAAGTTTAAAGCGTATAGTTAAAAAAAAGTTTGATAAAGATCAAGCAAATGGTGAAAAATACTTGAATGACATTCGCAGTCGTATTAAAACAAGTTTAGATGTCAAGGATGCTGTTAAATCAACAGATATCATCATTGAAGCGATTATTGAAAATCTTGAAATAAAACAAGCCTTATTTAAACAAATCGATCAAATTGCACCAAAGTTTGTTGTTCTTCTTCAGTTTTTCTGTTTCGAACATCGTCAAATTTTTAGACATACAATTTTTACAAGTAATACATCATCATTGCCAATAACGGAAATTGCAAGAGACGTTCATCGGCAAGATAGATTTGGCGGTTTACATTTTTTCAATCCAGTGTAAATAGAAACAAAAAAAAACCGTTTTTCATGAATGTATCTAAAGCAACGATTTATCCTATGCAGATTTCTAGTGAGACTAGTACGCTTGATTTCAATCGCAATCTGGTTTTCAATTCTCTATAGAATCACGTGATAACGTTAGATTTAATCTTCGAAGTCGCTGAATGAACTAAAAGGAATCCGTTGCGTCGTTTATATTTATCGATGTCTCGAGGATATTTTTAAAACAATTTTCTGTAGCTAATAATTTGTTTTGAGCTGCCGCGACAGTATGGAAATCGTATTATGGGAATAGTCATAGTTATCTCTTAAGATAAATGATGAAAGGAATTTTCAAGCACAACTATAGTGGCACCACAAAGTGAGCTTCTTTGTGACGAGTGAAAAATATTATCTACAGTAAAAATACTCATTTGCGCTGAGTGCAGACTTCAATTTTTATTATGAGTATTGCCTTTTCCCTTCTGTAGACTTTGTTGTAACATTGACCGAGATTGAATATTGCACTATTCCACTTTGATAGTTCTTAATCAAATTTTCCCAATCCTTAAGAGTATTGGCTAAAAGTGATAGTGATCGCAAACTTTCATAAAAGCATTCGACTCTTCTACTAGTAGTCTATAATGGAATTACTAATTGTTAAAAATTCGCAAGTGCAACTAACAACCAATGCTATTATAATCTAATGAGTATAAATTCGAATACGAATGATTTTTTGCTAGACAGTCAACGAGATAACGTAATTTTCCGTCGAATATCTACACAGCTGACAGACATAAAATGGCACTATAGAGAATATTATTGTTTATGGCCCATCCGTTATTTATTTACTATATTTTTCGGTAGACCGGTAATGAAATTACTTGAAGTGATTCGTACATCATCAACTAGCGACGAAACATACCAAGCAATGTTAAATTTTGGCAAAGAATTAGGAAAAACAACTGTTTCTTGCAAGGTTATTATTAGAGTACTACAAGTCTTGTCATGTTACCGTTGTATTATAGGATACGCCAGGTTTTATTGTTAATCGATTATTGATACCTTATCATGCTGAAGCAGTACGAATGATTGAACGCGGTGACGCTACACCTGAAGGTAATCGTATTCGAAGTGAAGATATTGTTGCGATTGATAGGTTTTCTCTCTCTCTCAATATTATTAGATATTGATACTGCAATGAAATTAGGCGCTGGTTATCCTATGGGACCGATTGAATTAATGGATTATGTCGGTTTAGATACATCAAAATTTATTAGTGACGGATGGCAAAAACGTTATCCAGACGAACCAACATTTCGAACAACCGATTTAATAAATAAACTTGTATCCGAAGGAAAATTCGGTCGAAAAACAGGTGCCGGCTTTTATAAATATTCCAAATGAATAATTACAATCCGTATACATATATTATCATGTGATTAACTTTTTACAAAATTTCACCGAGAAAACAAATTTTCCAAAAATCAAAAAAAAAAGCGAACATTTTTTTCCCATGTTATCAGGAGAGCGATAATGCAATGTAACTTCTACTATATAACACACTTTTATTACATTTTGGGCACGTTTGTGCTTCATAAGTCCATTTTTGCAATAGATTCAAAATACATCTATAATTATATAATAAAAATAAAATAGAAAAACCCTAACAATATTTTTTTCTTCTATTTACCTTTCATGAAAGATATGTGTACATGTCAATATTTGAATTTGATCCCGATACATACCCATCGGATTTTTGCAAATTGTGCACACGAGATCAATTTCTCTATAAAGACGGTGTGCTATTTCAAATGCTTGCCGTGCATCATTTATTTGATTCTCAGACGCAAGCATACGTTCATTTAACAGATGACATCGAGCTTGCATTAGTTTGTTTCCCATTGCTGTTGCAGTTGATAATGCTGTAATAAGGATTTCAGATGCCTTTAAATATAAAAAAAAAAGAATTAGCTGTTCATATATATATATATATATATCAATTTAAGTCGTGCCTACGAATACTTCCTATTGTTTTTACTAAACTATCATTGTTAATAGCACGTCTAACTAATTTGCTTGTTATAGAAGTATCATGAAAGGCAATCTTATCTATCCATCTATCCATGTGTCTGCCCCCCCCCTCTGTCTCTCTCGTCTATTGAAAGACAACACATGAAAATAAATAGTAGTATGAGAATGTCCGTGACATAAAACAATAAATATTCTCATCGAATGTAATTGTTATGATTGTAATATCAATGATGACATGAATAAGTTTGCTATGACCGAAGTTTTCCCCTTCGATCATAAGACGGAACAAACGAATATTTCAGGCTCCTTTCTAGTATAGTGGCAGTACAGTTGCCCGGAAAGCAGAAAACGTTGGTTCGATTCCATCGGAGGGAGATTATCCTTTTGTTCCGTTCTGTTGTCAAACCATTACGTTGCTGTCTCGCTGATAGCTCAGTTTAATAATATGAGAGCAAAGAATACATAACAAAGTTATTCACCAAAAGAATCTTATTAAGATGTTAATTTGAGAACCATTCTTATTCTCGTTTTCTTCTGTTCTTAGGCACACACATATCTATGAATATTTGTTTGTCACTCTTATTATCATAAATTTTCATTCATGAGGAAAATGACAACGACAATTGTCTGTAACCATAAGTGAAATAAGAAAACGATCTATTGAAGATTCATTATCGCTTACCATTTGTTTTTGTGTATCGAGTGCCAGTAGAGACTTAACAAGACCAAGCATGGCAAGCGTAGAACTGCATCGATCGTTCATATCTTGTAACATTTGAATAGCAGCTTCATATTTTTTACAAGCGACCTTGATAATATACATAAAAAGAAAAGAGAGAGAGAGAAATACAAAATAGCTTAGACTCTACACGCTAATCAGTTGAGGAAACAGCATTTTTGTCGTTTAAAAAGTCTCGCATATATTTTAAGTCAATTTTCCATTTGAAAAAAGTCTTTCAACTTGATAAGCGATTTTTGTTTTAGACAATAAAAATTGTTTAAACGGAAAAATGCCGTTTCCTGAATGCACAAGAATATTTATTCAGTAATCATACTAATCATACACGAAGAGATGCACGATCAGCGTTGTATGATTGTCTATCTACCTCGTTATTATTTTGAGAACGTTGAATGTCTCCCACGCAAACAAGACATTTAGCTTGAACAGGTCGATCACCAACACTAGACGCTGAACGCATTGCTTCCTATATTTAATTATATAAATGTTTGTTTTTTTACGAAAAACTAAAGCAAAAAGAAGAAGAAGAAGCATTTTATAGAACCAACCTCAACACATTTAGTGGCACCCTGAAAATCACCCATTATTCTTAATGATGTTGCTAATTTTAGTTTTGTTAAACGTAAAAATTTAGCACTACTGTTAGCATCTTGTTCACCGGCATAAACTGCATTTGATAGAGCTAATTCATGTGCGCGTTGTTGAAAGGCGAGTGCTTTTGGAAAATCTTTTAATGCAAGAAATACTTTTCCCATTGTATTAACTACTTGAACTTCCATTAAATGATCTTCATTTTCATGTGAAATACTCAATGCTTTGTCAAGACATTCGAGCACTTTTGGAAAATTACACAAACCTATATAAGAGTCGGCCATAACAAGTAATGCATAGCCTTGTACAACATCTGTCGCAAATGAATATTGCATAGCTAAACGTGAATAACTAACAGCTTTAAAATAGTCAGCAAGCATCTCGTTTGCACGTGATAGATTTAAATATGCCTGAGCACGAAGTACATTATCGTCAAGTTCATGAGCGATATCAATCTGTTGTACAGCATGAACAAGATAATCTTTATTTCGACCCCGATCACGTGAAGCTAATGCTAAATAGCCAAGTGTAGAGAATCGTAGTCGATTATCTTTCATTTTTGGTAATGCTGTTGTCCATTTTTTTATGGCAGCATCATAATTTTTCTGTGCATATAATTCAAGACCTTCAGCAACTTGTCGACGCGTCATTCGTTGACCCATAGTATAATGAATTATGACAATCAACCTATCTTTGTTATTCTTTTACGTTGTTTTTGGTTTTTATGTGCACGGAAATAAATCGAGATCGAATAGTAATAGCGATAGAGTTTGCAAATCAATCTTGGAATGACGATAAGTCGTAAATAGAATGATGGCGAACGAGAAAATGATTAGATGAGCGTCTTCATTTTCGATGAAAATGATGGTGCACGTCAGTGCGGTAGTTATTATTCTGAAATAGTCGATCAAGGCAAAGAGAAAAGAAAGAGAGAAAGAGAAAATAGGAGGAGAAGAGATGGAACGTCAAAGAGCCTTAGTCAAACAGCAGCAAGAGGGAATATTGTATTTTCATGTCGCATTTTTTTCCTTATCAGCTGTATAACGACAAGTAGAGATAGAGGAGAAGCCTAGGGATAGAGCAGAAGCCAAGAGATAGAGAACCAGAGAGCGAGAGACAGACAGAGAGATAGCGAGATTGAAAGTAGTCTTCTTTATGAAACAGGTTTCTCGAAGGCATTTATAGGCCTATAGGAAACGTTATTCATACATCCACATGTGTACTACATCAAACATTAGTTGATTTCAATCAGGTATAATGCATTTTACTTTATATATATATATATGTATATATAAAGAAATAATATAATATAATAAACGTTATTATATTTCCTTTGCTCGAATCGATGTTTTCAAAGTCAATATGTTTCGCATAACAAAACCAAAACAGAAGAAGAAGAGAACAATGATAGAATAATAGAGAAATGCTGTTCTCGTTTACATTTAACAATTTTTTTTTTATCTAATCAATGTATCGCCATTGACACACCAGAGGCATACTTGCTCGCGCATCTCTTGTGTCTTCTTTCTAGCTAAGTCTCTGTTGCTCTTTATGTCGTTTTCTTCTCTAGGGGATATGACCCTTGTATTAGAAGAACATCAACAGTTGTAATATGTATGTGCATTCATCACCATCGCTATAAGTGTCACATGTACAAATCCAATTACGATAATGAACGAAATGCTCGAATAGATATCCTATTTCGTGTACGTAACATCATTGCCATGCACCAATGCGTCTATTTTCAACGCATTAACGTAACAGAAAAATATTTTTTGTCAGATACTGATCTTGAAAAGTCATTCACGGCACAAAGAGCATCGCTCTCGTGCTTTCTTTCTTCTCGTACTTCCTCGTTGCTCAATTATTTATAAAAAAATCAATTTTCCAAACGGTTATTCAACCGCTTGTTCGCTCTCTTTTTCTTTTTCTTCTTCGACTTCTTATTTTTATTTCTTTTCCCTAGTCCACTCCGTTATTTCGTCGCTTATTATTTTGAGCGCACAACACACGTCGAATAGAGCACGACTCTTTTTTCATCTATTGTCATCCGATATTTTTCCATGGCGTACGCTGCATACTCTCTCTTCTGTTTGTTCGTGATGAAAAACTAGCCAGCACACACATTTATACTCTCTTTTCTTTGCTTCATAGTTAACTAGCGGAGCGAACATACTCAAGATTTATCATTTGTGCTTTAGCATAAAGAGAATTGCATGATGGCGAAAGCAGGAAGCCGACGGCAAAATTTACCGTTATGTCAAAAGTTGTCTATTTTTCATTGAATAATTATTTTGAATTGAACTGGAACGGTAGTTATGTAAGTGTGTCGAGTGTGATCAAGATACGATTGCTTTGTTTTTTCGAACAATATTGGCTTTCTTTTTACTGTAAAATGAACGACAATAGCTAAATCAATCGAAGAAAAAAAAAAA
>OENM01000072.1:63111-86809 GCA_900239745.1 Rotaria magnacalcarata
CTAAACACTTCAGCATACTGACATATTCTAAACAAAAAGTTTTCATACGTTCTCTCTAGTAATATTTCCTATTGATAGATCCAATAAACTTCAAATGTTAAAAAGGTTTTATTATCTTATTTTTGAACAGAATATGATCTCACTACACTGAAAAAATAAAACTTCTATTTGATCAGTATCTAACTAACCGAAATATGTGAGTTCCACATTTTAGCCCCAACGGGGCTGCGCTGAAAAGCTTTTTTACGGAACTAAAATTGAGAAAATTGTATAAACTTGAGCGAAGGATTGTTTCATTTTTTTTTAATGTATGATTTACGCAGCAGGAGCATTACTTTCTCTTTAAAGCATGATAATAATGAATATCTATTGGTATTGTTGTTCCTGTATTCTATTTTACAGATTGAATGCCTATAAAAGAAATTCCGTTATTTTCTCTCCGAATCAAATGAGCATATGACTATTTTTTTTTAGAAGTTCCGATAGCGTTAACAATATTTACAATCATTTTTCTATGGTCTTGTTATTGTGTTTAGGTAAAAAGTAAAATATGTCATGTCAATCAAATATATATCGATATTTTTGACTCGTTGATTTATCTCTATTCGTTATTGATGAGGAACAAATTGAAGGTTACGATCATCTTTGCTTCCCATTCCAGTATACATATGTATATGTAACGCAAATAGTGAGCATGAAACATTGACTCAGCACTAAAATGAGTGATATGCCTGCGTGCTTTTTTTGTGAAATACAGAATTCTCTTCTTCTCCTTCGAATTAAATTGATCAACTGTAGATAAATGAGAAAGAAAAATTTTGCACTTCCCTATGTTTAGATCTCTCGATATTTAAATGTTTAATGATTCGATAAAAGTCAGTTTTCGTGTTTTGTTTATTAGAACATATAAAAAGTGTGCAGTAGAAACGACAGTGTGCATGATATAACGAAGAAAAGTCAAATATTAACATTCGTTGTCACGCCATATTAATCATTTCTTACTTTCTTTTCATTATTGAGTGTAATAAATAGTTTTAGATAGCTTTCATTGCATACTCATACTTTCCTTTCGTTTTATTCGATGTTTCGTTTTTCGCTTTTATTACGAAAGAAAAGTGCATCGTAAACGCGCAAGGTTTTAATGATATATTTTAGTTAATTTTTCGACGTATTTCTTTTAATAAAAATGTCCTTCGAATGGACATCACAACCGTTATCCATACAATCGATCGCCAGTCAATATACTTTACCGGTGGCTATTCGATCAGCACCAGGTTTTCATGGTTCGAATCATCCAGTTATACTATATTCTATCTCACGTGTCACATTTGCTTTTGGACGTGCATTGAGAACTAGTCAATCAACAACAAGTGGCTATACGAAATATACTCCTCTTGATTCCGAAATCATTGCCATACCTATGAAATATCCTGGTGAGTAATCTATCCATTCGCTATATGTTCTCACTATTTAAAATTAGGATATTTCGAATGTTTATCATCATCTCACAGCGGTAAGATTCTGATTATTTTAATCGATTTTTCTTATATTTTTTTTGTTTTGTTTTCTCTTTCAGGACAACATCAGACGGGTGTTGTTGCTGACACGAATATCGATTCAATTGTCGAACGAATGCAAGTTGATCAACGGCCTCAATCATTTTATAGTACATCCGCAATGCGTGTTTATACACTTGAGCTTAATGTTGACGGTATTACGAATCGTGTATGGCATCAAATTGAACCTTATCAAATAATATTAATCGAGAAGATTGTTTCAATTGAATATACTCCAACAGAAGATGATGCTTTAACAGATGATGATTATGAATTATCATGGTGGTTTTGTTTTAGTAAACAAATTTTAAATCGAAACGAAGATGCATTGCAATGTGTGATAAATCCACAACAAATATGTTATATTTCCTGTTCGTCTACAGAGGAATTTAATTTAATACCTGTTGGTCAACAGGGTTCGAGTAATGTAAATAAATTACAAACAATTCAAAATCTTATCGACAGATTTCCCATTCCGACTAATATTAAATTAGCTAAGCTGCCAGGTTAAGTTTTTATCTTACATAAAAGTTTTAAAATTTAGTTTTTTCTTCTTCTCAATATAGGTTCATATGCATACGCAGATTTCCTCGGTTGTTTACAATTACTTGGCTCACGTTCCGAAGATTTAGCTGTATGTGCATCACTGACAACATCTAATATTGCTCTTATTCCAAAAAATACTCCACTGAAATTTGTTGTTTCACCATTATCGCCATCGTCATCGTCTCAAATTCGTACGGCTCTATCGAGCTGTCATATTTTCACCCAATCGTTCGATATGCAAATTCGTCGTATTCTTATGTCATCGAATTATAATAATTCATCACATCGTTCTCGTTCACGATACGCTAAAACACAATCATCGTTCGAAGAGTCATCAGAAAAAATAAAACGATCAAATAGTGTTGATCAAGGTAGAACCGTCAAAAATGATCAACCAACAACGGCAACTGACGAAGGTTACCGTTCGGGTACATCAGCATTTCATAAACGTAATAATAATCGAAGCCAAAGAACAATTAGTGCTGTACGTATTTCTCATAAGAACCAAAAGCTTCTTAAATCTTTTTCTTTTTTGTTTTCATAGAATATCGACAGTAGTTCACATCATCTTCGACCAAAACGAACATCATCGACTGACGACGATACAAAGTCTGGTGTTCGTTCACATAGTGCTATAAAAAGCAAACAGTCATCATCTCTACTACCGCCTCCATTACCGAAAAAACCAGCGAACTTTCCTTTTCCAGCTGTATCGTCGACTTCGGACCATGAAACTAGTTTAACCGAAGATATTGATTCAGCAAATGCTAACGGCGCGATTTTAATGGATGCAAGCAATGAACTATTTTTAGCTCTACCATCCGATAGTCGATTTACATAATTCTACATCGTTTTGTTTTTTGAATAAAAAGTTTGTCCAGGAAAAAGATGACAACATTAACATTTTGACATAAAATCTGTTCGCCTATAAATAAATCATGCGACACAGAAAACGCTCACTATCGATATTTGTTTCAACGATGTCTAAACTTGATCGAGATATTGCGTATTCATTTTTGAATGCACCATCCGATAGTATTTCGTATCTACCAATGGAAATGGCCAACGATCGAAATCACATAATAATGACACCGTCTCAATCTGTGATTCAAAATGATCCTAGAATCGATGATCGTTTATCTCAATATCATCCCAAGGATCAATTTGATGTTCCAACAAATACAAATATTATTCCGATGTATTATGATGTTATTATTGATACAGTTACGGATTATGATAGTAAGTAAATATAACAAATGTTGTAAAAATTCTCGAACAAATGTTACTCGCTAGCTTTAGTAAGGCGAACACAGTAAGCGAGAATTGTTTTTCTTCTGATAGTTCATACTCAAATTTCTATTTAATCTGACATTTGTTCAAGAATTGTTCCCATACTGGTTCGTTGAAACTGTAAATTTCAGGTTTTTTTTTGTTTTTCGTATTTAGTTTTCTATCCAATAGCTAAGCAGACAACAAAATACTACAATAATTGGATTCATCATGATCAACCATCGATATCAAACAATCGGTCAACTTATCCACGTTGTCATGTCGAAAGACTTGATGAGCTTGCTGTATCAGTTGATTTTTCTCATGATTATGATTCAACATCGACTTGGTCGAATCAATATCAATATGAACGTGTAGATCCAATAAAAAATGTTCGATTCAATGATCATCCAAAATCGCTTCCCTATTCAAGAAATACTTATAATCCTATGGATCAATATTATTTCTATCCAGAAAGAATAGCACAAATAGACAATGAACAAACATCTGTACGTTATCTTGCTACGCCTTTCTTTTGGTTTCGTCCTGTTCTTAATCATAACTATGCTATTTGTATACCAACAACAAGACCAAGTCTACATGCGTTTATAACATCTTCCTTTGATCGCCTGCCAATACCATACCCAACGAATTCTACTCCAAATCCTATTCGCCTTTAACTCTTCTCTCTTGTTTATGCAAGAGATATTTTTCAGTTCAAATGATCAGGATATTATTTGAAATGTTTTTTTTTTAATTTTATTTCTTATATAGAACCAAAATACACATTAAATTTTAATTTTAACAATAAACTAATCCATTCTCGATAGAATAAAACTCGCCAACTTCGATATTCTGGTGCATTTTCTCCATTAAATCGATACCATAAATAGTTCTCCCAACTTCGATTAAACAACTGCAATGCACGATTATTAGCTGACCATCGACTCATTTTATTCTTTACTAAATATTCTTCTAGTGCATGAGTACGAGTAAGATCAATATGCGAACAACATGATGGAACGACATAGCGTGCTATATTTCGTTTTGATGCGTGACCACTTAACCAAATATCATCGACATGACGAATATCGTTAGGAACTTGATTGAAGTCAGCATAGATATCAGTATTGAAAAACGATGGACGAATTAAATAAGCAGCATTAGCTGTAATGATGCCAACACGATAAACCTCAGAAATAAAATACGATTCGATAATATGATAGGCCATTTCATATTTACCAGCTACACCCCACGTTAGATCGTCACGAACTAAAAGATTGAAAAAACAAAACATTCGCTTTTAATCAATGCATTCTCGGATTGTAAAGCTAAGATTTATTTCCAATGAACAAACTGAAAACACTTACTTCGCCAACCTCTTAAGCCAATAATACTATTTGGAAATTGATGTGAATATTCCATTAATGTACTCAATGTAAATGGATGATAGTAATAATCATCGTCACAAATCATGACAGTTTGTGATTTAGAATAAAATTCTTTAATGATTGAAAGAAATTTCGTTGCTGGACCATAATCTTCTTCTTCTAATCGAATCTGAACTAATCTATCGAATAGTCTAGCAATCGATTTTGATGAATCGAGACGTTGTACAGACAATTTTAAATGTGATAACGTTAAATTTTTGTGTTTTATAATTTCAAAAGTAGGCGATAAATAAATACGAATTTGTTTTGGTAATTGTTTTTGAGATAATAATGAATGAATGGCCAATGGAAGTTCACCGTGAAATCGTGCAGGAGTACTTGTTAATGAAATGATGACACCGGATAGATCGGATTCAGCATCATTCAATTGAACGATTGATATTGCATGAAATATTACAAAAAGAAACGATGAAACAGTAAGAAGAAACATAATACGAATGTATGAACGATAGATTGAACGCCACCGAGAAGGTTTGAGCGATGACCGACGATAAAATGAACGTAAATAATAGCGAATCATATTTACTCAGGTTTAACAATCAGATTGATAGTTTTGCTTTAGAAATCATTAGATTCATTTATTGCATTTGATACAATCATTTCGTTACTTTTTTTTTGGGGTAAAAATGTAATATATAAAATCGAGTATTGGGTCGAGAGAAATTGAATGATTGCCGAGTGACAACTGGTGCGTGCGCATTGCGATAGAAAAATGGGAAAGAGAGCGATAAAAAGAAAATGAATGGTTTATTACCTGCAGCGTGAACGAATCGTACGAAGAGCAAGTACGGTTTGACTTTTTTTTTGTGACTATTCATAACCTATCTATTTTTTCACCTTGATGAAAGACATACTATTTTAATTATCAAATGATTTCTAATCTAGATCTACGCGGAAACTGAAAAATAATAGTTGAATTAGATAACTACCGTTAATTGTGATCGTGCCAATACGATATCATCGATAAGAGAATGCGATGAAAAGCATTCGTATTCAATTTATTTATAGAATTATCGTAGAAAATAAAATTTGGGTGCGGTTGTGGACGAATAGAATACAACATTTACACCCTATTTATTAATTTGTCATACTGTAAGGTAATGATCAAAGACTTCTGGATCGTTTATTTTAGATATACTTGACATGAACGTCTATAAAGTTATATTTCTATGAGGATCGATTGCGTGCACGTGATGTAATTCATTGATTCTTTTCTATCTTTTTTTATATGCACTCTAACAGAAAAGATTTCCAGCAAATAAAGTCGAACCAATCCTAACTCGACAGTGCGTGGGTATGGGTTCATAGAAATCTCGCTCGTACCCGTCGTTCGCCCACACCTATAACCGCATTCACAGCTCCTAAACTCGCTATAGTGGATATGTGTGTTGTTTCAGTGATCGAAAGCTGGAACTAGGATCTGACCATTACGATTAATTCCAGAAAATCTTCGAACATATTTGATTGTTGAATATGTTAAATTCAATGTCAAGTTTGACATATATATATATATATTGTTTCGAAGGCAACGTTATTCTATTCATTTATTTCAATAAATTGACTGTGACAGATACGCAATAATGATCTTTGGTTTTCACCACACTCCAATGCAAGAGGTTAGGGCGACTAGAGTGAAAAAATCTGGTTTGTGGAGAAATAGCGAGTGAGACATATTCTTGTAGAATCATCGACGAGAACAAGATCAAATATATGTGATTGAAAATTTGTTGCATTCAATTCTTTTGAATTGAACAAAATAAATTACGACCATCGACGGAAGCAACACCTTGGTGTCCAAATAAAACAAAACTAACAGTAGGTGCCTGAGTTTGATGAAAGGTTACGTACACTTTACTAGGTATTTCTCACGTTCTGAAATGAAAAATGTTCATATTAGCAAGCGATCTGTTTACTGTAATTTCCTGTTAAAAAAGGCTATAAATAAATTTCATTTAGTGGACATCGCCAAGAGAACTGCGAAGTACAAGACTGAGCAGAGTATCGAATAGCTTCCGGCTCGCCAAATGTCTGATGTTATGTTCGAGAATGATTAGAACGAAGAGCATGTCGTAAACTGAGTATGTTGTCAAAAATAACGAGACGAAAACAGCAGGCGAACAGGTCGTTAGTCTGATGTTTGCTCTGCGTCTTTCTTCTTCTCTATTTGTTTTATGCTGCATTCAATGGATGAAATGCACGATCATCAAGAAAAAAAGTAAAGGTATTGAGGGAGAAAATGACTATGAAATGTTCTAAGAAAACATCGCAGTCATTTACATAAAAGTTGGATCATTCACAGAACAGTTCGAAATTTAAATCATCGTGGGCATTGTAACAACGATTTGGCATATACAGAGCAATATGGTCGCTGTAGAAATCGACGACATGCCTGAACAAATGAGAAATGACGCTATTGATGTTACAAAACAAGCGTTTCAAAAATATGCACTTCAAAGAGACATCGCTATTTGTATTCGACAAAGGTTCGAAGCAAAGTATCATGGATTATGGATATGTATCGTTGGAGAAAGATTCGGTACAAGTTTGACGCATGACGAAGATCACTTTATTCAGCTGTCTTATGGTGGTCATGCCATCATTTTATTCAAAATTAGAAAATAACCATAATGAATATTGCACAAACTCTTTTCAATCTGTTAGCTTTTCCATTGATTTTTCACCGACAATACAGACATCAATGCTCTAGGACGTCACTGCAACACTGTATTGTTTCCCTATCATGTGACTGTAAATGCAAACTATATTAATGGTTAAGGAGCCTGTTATTCAAAACTTCCACAAGTTTTATTTTTCGTTGTTTAAACACATAGGTTCGGATTCTTGATGTGTTGCTGATTACACATCTGACATTGTTTTTCAGTTCGAATAAAGTATTCGGAGAAAAAAAAATGTAAAATAGCGAAGCGAGTTCAAAAACCGGAAAACGTGTGCGAGTCGTGGTGCATCGGTGCCTCACCCGAAATGGAAAAAAAACATCAAGCAACACAATTGTCAGTAGAAAAGCCATAGAAATTCAGAAAAAAATTGCGGCTGATTCAATTTTCTAGTTCTACACAATAACAATAATCCTCTCGTTGGTTTCATTTATTTGTACTTTTTCTTTCATTAAAAGCAGCGCATGGTTGTCTTCTTCTACATTTGCTCAATAATATTTTTTCTCACAGTACAAACCTTTTCTTGAAAGAAACAAAAACATAAATAAAATATTTTTGCTTGTATTTTCTTTTCTAATTCAATGAATCTTATATAGGCTGTGTGTGTGTATGTGTTGTGCACAAAACGAAGAAAGCGAAATTCGGGCTCGGATTTGTTTCAAGTCGTATGAATTTACTGAGAAAATCTTAAGGATTACTTTGAAATACGTCGAGTTTNGTGCATGGGATATGTGAGTCATTCTAGAATGTCTGAACACCAAAATTATCATGAGAAACCAGGCAATTTGGGTTCTGAATTCAGTTTTTGTGCATTTTGAGACCTTTTTCAGGCGATGTTTCGTTAGAAAGCTACGATTTGGTTCAAAACTAGTATCAGATTCGGAATCAGCGTTAAAAACTGAGTCGATTTATATATGTTGTGGATAATTCTGAGAGAAATTTTTGTTTTGAAAAATCCCTGTACTCCCCCTCAGGGATGATATAGTCAAAAATGACAATTTTTTCGATAACTCATCCATTTCTTGACGGATCCTTCTCATCTTCGAACTCGACTGAGATATTAATGAGATCATTATGTGTACAAAATTTCATGACAATTGGATGAGGCTTTCAAAAGTTATCGTGTTAACGGCCGGACACACTGACCGAATCTAGAGTGTACTCATTTTTTTGGAGTACACAAAAATCTAACCTTCATTGGTTTTAACTCAAGTGACGATCCCACTTTAATGATCATTGCTGAATTGAATATTTTCTAGTTGAGGTTGACCGTCTCATAAGTAAACTGTTTTGCCTGTTTTAGATCTCGACACTATCTAGTCGTGCTTGGTACTAAGATTGTTTTAATATTTGCACTGAATTTATGAATTTTATTTATAGACAATGATAAAAATTTAGCCATGCTGACTGTTGAGAAAATAGTCAAATCAAAATAATTGTTTTAAAATGTTGGGAATGGGTGGGTGTGAGTGTAGTTTTTCTTTAAATGTTCATTCTTAAAAATACTCATATTCACACTCACAAGATAGGCTTCAGTCAACTGCGCTGCTAACTTTATCGAAGTCATTCTCACGGCTCATACTTTGTGCACCCAAATAGCCTCTTCGCACGAGATGTGTTATTTGCACGATATGCTGTATTTCAGTTTTAATACTCTACAAATTGATTATTTAACTATGTTTCTTTTCAATAACACTCCTAGCTGCCAATAGGTATCTTGCTCTGATTCGAATAAATAAAAGTACATGCTTCCAAAATGATTTCTTGAAATCGTAAATCCAGTATCTTAGAGAAATCGCGTATTTGCGGATAAAATCTTCTTATCTCAACAAAAGCGCATTGCGAAAGCAGTAACAAGCAACGAAGAAATAGTCGATTTTCATTGAATATCAGTTTAGGCTTAATGAAACGGTATATTAAGATTATCAGAATTAAGTTTTTTTCTTTGTTTTTAGTGAAAATGAACAAAACTCAGAAGCTTCGTTTAGAATTCAGTAGACGAGTTTTTCTTCAGGCAACTATGAATATGTATTATAGGATAATTGAATTAGAAGAATTGTCGACAAGAAGAGATTGGCACTAGCCCAAAATTTCAGAGATTTTATTTAATCGTTCTGATTTTTCTCAAGCTACGTATTGAATTCAACCAATTACAAATTTCCCAGATGATTTCTATCGTTTTTATCTAAAAAAACATATTTACATACTTCACATAAATTAGTTACATAACTCATCATGTAAACTGAAAGATAATGTCGTCTACTGAATAATTTCTGCTTCGTACGCTGTTTTGAAGGTAACTGATTGAATCTGATAATATTTTTCGCATACATATTCTTCATATTTCGTTTTCAGACACACGATAAAACTGTGGCAGTTACACGAAAAAGCTGCAAATGGCTTTTCTATTGTTGATTTAAAAATTGATAAGAATAAAAGAAATAACGCACTACGAGTATACTCAATATTCGATCATTTATTATCTGAAGACTGCAACAAGAAAAAACATGACAAGTATATTATTCATATATCATTTACTGCTTGCCATTGTTAGTTCTCAATCACCGTGCGACGAACTATCATTAGTTGATCGAGCTGAATGGGGTGCGCAAGAACCAATTAAAATAAACAATATAACAAGCAAACCTCTTTCATTCATTGTCATGCATCATTCCTATAGTCCTTCAAGGTAGATATAACCTATAGAAGAATAATTAGACTAAATTGACTATATGTATAGCTGTTACGATGATGACTCATGTATTGAACGAGTAAAAGATATTCAATCTTTTCATCAAACTAGTCAAGGATGGGACGATATTGGCTTTCATTTTTTAGTTGGTGAAAATGGAAAAGTTTATGAAGGCCGAGGATGGAATCGACAAGCTGCCCATTCAACCGGATGGAATAATGGCGCTTATGGTAACAAACTAATTTTATCTAGATATTATGTGAAACATTTACTTTCTATCGTTCAGGCGTTTGCATTATTGGTGATTTTACAAATGCATCTCCGAATGAAAAAGCATTAAATGCAGTACGCTTATGGATTGATTGCGGTATTAAACTTGGCTATGTCAAAGAAGATCATTATATTATTACTCATCGACAATCCCAACGACCACATTATACTGATTGGTAATGTTTGTCTGTTTCGTTTCTCTCAATGAAGGTTTTGTTTTTGTTTTTATTTCCGATTTAGTCCTGGTGATAATATGTTTGGTATTGTACTTAGCTGGCCTCGTTATTGTTCGTTTCAAAATTCTGGAGCATCTTTAAATGCGAATAAACCACAGATAGCTCTTGCTCTTGAGTTTTGCGAAAAACAACTCTCACCTCTGTCATCTGCTTCAACAAATTTAGCGACGTCATTGATTATGTTTTATCTATTATTGATTCATTCTTTGTAAGCAAAAATGCTTTGTTCACTGCGTTCGAAATTTTATTTAATAAATATAACTTTAAAAAAAGAAAAGAACAACAACCATAACAATGAGATGAGCAAAACTTAGATCGTTATTTATAACCATATATGAATTGAATTCGTATATGTATCAATCGATAATTTAATTTCATGTAAAATATTATGTCGCCGAAACCAGTCATACATATCTTGCGTAGTGAAATTTTTCTTATCGTTATCACATTCGAGACCAATATGAAGGTATTGAAGCTGTTTCATATGTCGCATGAATGATGGAATGACATCACGAAAATCTTCGAAATGTGGCAAACAAGCGGAAAATGTTTTCAAATGAGGAAAATTATAACGTATGGCTTCGACTGTGTCATATGACATAACACCATCATATAATAAATTGAAATATTGAAGGCGTTGACGTAACAATAATAATAAGCGTTCGTTTCGTCCTTGAAATATTTGTTTTACTAATATACGTTGATTATTTGTTATAGTCAATTTATTCATATTTGAAAGACCTGAATATAGCAGAGAATTTTGTTTTTTCGATATTCGAGCTATTTCACTATGAACGATTGTTAATATAACTTGTGTGAATATTTTAGAAATGACTGATGTACTAAATAAAAGAATTCCCTTTTTTTTCATGTTTGAAATTCGAGGAGTCAAATCTAGGAGCTCATTGTAACTTTTCCTTGTAGGACAAACTAATGATCGAAAGGCAAACCAATAAATCGATACGTATTCTTTACATTTCAATCCACGGGAAGCACTACAAATCCATGTTCAGTCTGCTTTTTTTCTCGTCTTTATACGAATTTCCAATAAACTTACATAAGATAAGTTCATATAATGTTGCCATAGTATGACATTTACCATCCAACACTAAATGTTTAATATGATCAGGATTAATTAGTTTTTCGATATGCAATCGAAATAGGGCACTTGATGCATGTTGTTCAAATCGTATTGTTAATGTATCAACATTAGGAAAATAACGCGAAATTTTATCTAATTCATATCGCATTTGTTTATTGTCATAAACCGTTAAGAGTAAACGACTAACATGTTCATAGGTATTTTCTATTACTAATGATGAATTTATGTTATATTTTGAAGTCGAAACAACATCAATGGAATGACCCCATCTTGAAAAGACAAAAATCAAGCAGTGAAAATATAAAAATCTGCTTACTTACTGATTGGAAAATTTTTCATCAGGATACGGATTTGAATAGAAGATTAAATGAAGATCATTTTTATCTTGATAAAAATCTGCTACAAATCCTATTTGACGTTCAATCCAAAAAGAATCATTTTTAAATGATAACAAATGAGGATAGAGTTCGTCAAGATCTACTGATGTTAAATACCATAATTCACTGTAGAATTGAAATTTTGTTAATAATGGCCAATAGTTACGTATAATCATTTGCCATTTATCACTATTAACATAATCGAAACCTATTCGAAACAAATACATTTATTTAGCGTTTCGTCTAACATAATATTGATCTAGTTAATCTACTATGAATTTCTACAAACCTTCATCACAAACAAGTGATAATGAAAATCTCTGAATATTTTCAAGGAAAGGAAATAATACAAGAAGATAATCAAATCGAATACTAAATGCTCGTAATTTTAAATCCTTGATCAATAATGGATTTTCGATTAAATTATTGGACGATAAAATAACATTACGTGGCATTGAAAGTGTATTAATTGAAAGTTTTTCCAATAGACAAAAATGATTAAGAATACTTAAAAAACATAAATAATCACATGAATCAATTTTTAAACTTTGTATAAATGAATATGAATCTTTCGAAATGAAATCCTGATGAAATTGACTTAAACAACAATAATCTATTGTTGATTTCGAATAGAGAATTGTTTGTATTGTATCTACATCAAATGAATGCATATATTTCGATTGAATATCAAGCATTTTTACATTTTGTATATCATTAACAATGATATTTAATTCAATTGGTGATGGTTCAATTAAACGTAAACAACTTAGATAAGTAAAATCATGTGTCAATGAATATTTCTGCAAAAAATCATTTATTTCACCAGGTGTTTGCTTATTGGATAATATTAATTCATGAATCATATGTGAATAGTATGGAATAATATCTGACATAGCAAATTTATACATAGACAATGAAATGTGTGCAAGAGATAGATTCAAAATTGATGAATAATTATCTCCGACTTGTCGAATCAAATACATATCGGTCAGTATTGAATTTATGCGTGGATTTTTGATTTTTTTAAATGCATAAAAAGCTTCCAAAGGCGATACATAGGATAGAATAAGAAACCATATTTCACCGGGTAAATCTTCGAGTTTCATTTCTAGAAAATATATATATGTAAAACAATCGACTAGAAACCAAACTATAATTGACCCTAAGAGACAGTTTTTATTGCACAAAAAGCTCAGATAAGTTATGCATCCTTCTTTAACGCCGTAAATGCATGGAAGATACGGAACACCTCAATCGAGAATTCTTCAGATCAGTATTTACAGTTTTAAAAGCATTATTAATAAGCCATCATAAATAGAATTATACTATAAATAACTTCTTTCTTTCCTAAGTCATTCAAAACCAATGACATTATTTCTTATCTATTTAACATTTTCATGATGAAATATCACCATATCAGGGAATAATTAAACACGCACGACGATACATAAAAAAAAATACAATTTTATTGCTTATAGTTTTAATAAAGACTGAAAATTTTCTTTACAATAATTTCACAAATGTTGGATATTATAAATATTAAAAATAAACTGCATTAAACAAGTTCAAAATCATCATCCGAATCTAAGGAAAGCACTAGAAAAAGAGAGAGAGAGAGAAACAACAGATTTTCGTAATAAGCTAGATAGAATGTATATATTTACCTTCATGATCGTCTATTTTTTGTGCTAGGACATCAAACGGATTCGTTTCACATATTTCAAACATAGGTCTTACGGGAAGATACTAAAAATATTTTTCTCATTTTCATTTAAATCAAAATATTTTCTTCTTAATTTACTTGTCTTAATTTTGATATCAAATCATCAAATTCATTTTCACTTTTACAAGCAAATGCCTAGAATAGAAGTAAATCGATACTGCGATTATAGTTCAACATTTTCTTACTAGGGCAAGCGATGGATCAAGTCCAGAAAATTTCATCCTATTAACTTTATCACAGTGATATGATGAATCATCAAAACTATTCGTTGTATCGATATGTGGCTGTGTGACATGTGGATCCAAATACAAAAGTTCATCGCCCTCTAAATAACCAATAAAATAATGTGCATGATTTGGTTTTCCACCAATAAATCCAAGCGTTTGTGGCAATCGAAAACATAATTTTATTTGATCAATATATTCAACATTAACATCATTTAAACCTAATCTCAAAGGAATAATAATGACTAATGGTTTCCAATGTATTTGTGTATCATTTGATTTTTTTATTAAATTAGATATGTTCGAACTGATTTGACATAGTTTTCCTAGAAAATAAAAATACGATTAATTTTGTCTTTTTTTCAAAAGTTAACGTACGTATTTCATCAAGTATCAATGTATTATCCATGGCAACATGTACATGAACTTGTTTATCAAATTCATTTGAAGCTATTCGACTAAACAAACAAATTAGGCGAGTTCCTTTTTTCTGCGTGTCATTAATTAAAACTTGAACTACCGAAGTACTTGTGCAATCGTATTCGGGCCAAACCATTGTCCAACACTTTTTCCCTCGGAATCACCCATTTGAACTAAAATAGATAGATACGAAAAAAAAACAACACTTTCAATAGGTCTATTCACTAACTCTACAAACCGATTTGATGAATAGAATATGATGAATGACGTTTATCAATGAACATATTTAGAATTTCCCAATAGATTGGATCAGTTATCTTTGGATGCCATCGAAAATCTAATTCAATTCAATGTTTAGTTGCGTGGGTTTTTCTTGAAAACAAATTTACATACATCTGCCAGCTGGCAGAAAAAATCGAAGATAAGCTTCAGCAAACATCATTTGACCGCAGCGCATCATACAGCCCCAGCCTGTATCGCGTGTAGGACCCGATGGCCCACCTAAAAATATAAACTTCCTATTTGCAAAGGTGTTTATTTTATCTTTTGTCTAACCGATCGGAGCAAATCCATTTCGATAGGTAAACCAAAATCGACTTCGAGCATCATCAGTGATGGCGTACGTATCTAATAATAATAATTGAAAATAAAATGTAGATAAAATGAATGAATTTCCATTTTAATTAATCACCATTTGGAGTTTTATATTTAACACCAAGAATATATATTTCCGCATCTGTATCGGACAGAGCATTATTGTCTGTGTCATTTCTTTCGAACATAGACGCAGCCAAGCTAAGCGCTAGAAAGAAAAAGAAGAATTTCCAAAAGAATTCCATTCTTGTTCGATGTTTTTCTCACCTGCACTATTCATAGTTTGCAAGAATCTGTAGCGATAACCATAAATTTGTGCATAAAAATAGCACTCTCGAAGAAGAGAGTAAAAATACGAAAATAAACGAAATTTATAACAAGTAACAATGAATATAAACAATAGAACAAAGGGTAAGAGCATGTAAATACCAAAAGATTATATGAAAAACATACGAGTTCAAATAAGGATTTAGATTGGCATTATTTATTATTCAATAAAAAGATTCATCTATTAAATAAGAAAAAAAAACTCGTGATAAAAAAGCAGAATAGTAAATGATTCACAGTTCTGTCAGCAGATATAAAAACAAAAAATTAATGAAAAAAAAGTGAGGTCGCTAGTAATCAATGACATTATATGTGAAATGTATATCTAATTAAATAAGACATTTTTTAATTATGACAATTAACATTAATACGTGCGAAATAAATAAAAAACGATGAAAATTATTAATGCCGTCATCCTCAGTCACTCCTCGTTCATTAATGTTTCGCACATGCACCTTGATGACATTGTGGAATTGACGGTGGTACATCCATAGCTGCACTACCAGCAAAAAATCCATATGGTAATAAACGAAATCCAACAGTTTCAACGGGCATTACAGGCCAGTCTTCGGGACGAACAACATGATTAACACCGAATGTATACCATGTAACAAGATCACATTCGACTAGTGAATCATTTTTATGTTTTTCACTATAAACAGCAACACCATCTTCGTCACCTTTACATTGATTAGAAAATCGACCAGCTGCATAGAATTCGTCTGGATGATATTGTGTTCCCCATAAATGATAACGTGTAAGTGCACTTCGGCCACCTTGTGTTGAATTTATATCACACAAAGGATAACATGCTGGTCCTGATGCAACTAGTTTATAGCCAACTGGTTGATTAACATGATTTTTAACTTGAGGGTTAATGATTTTCCAAAAACGTCCTTTAGTGGCATCATGTAGTCGACGTGCTTCACCAACAGTTTTCAAAACAGTTTCTTTTGCTATCCAACCATTGCCAGCTGGATTATCGGGTCCTGTTGGCATCGGTTCACAATTGACTTCAACAAGCGAATTTTTTACTCCATCAAGCATCCAATCAAGACGCATATTGAAAAAATGTTGATGATGTGGACCATATATACCTTCAGCAACCATTCCACCGGAAAGAGGTGTTTTTCCATTTTCAATGGCACCTAAAATGCGTTTTGTTTTCATAATTTTTTTTTCATGGAAAATAATTTTTTTCTTTTTATTGACTTACCTGGTGCGATAATACCAGTAAGTTTGGCTTCAAACTGAATAGCACCATCAAGCATAAAATACCAAAATAAACCATATTCATAATTTCCTACTGTAATTATACACGAAACAACAAGACGTCTTGCACGGCGGCATTGAGAACGTTGATAAACAAATCTAGAATGAAATAGGATTCTTATAAAAATAGACTTAGAAAAAGAAGTGTCATGCTGTTACTCAGAATGTTTCCAAAGTATTCCAGTATCTTCTTCATGTATACAAATAGCATTCTTTACTAATACAGCTTGGCCTTGATTATTATTGAGAATAGCATCCAGATATCGAATTTCTCCAAGACAATCACATCCCAATACTAAACTATTTGTTAATAGACCCATACCAGCTTCACCAACATCAAATGCATTTTTATAACTATGTCCAGCACTTGTATCACCATACGGTACCCACATTTCACTGATAGCTGCTCGATAGAGAATAGGTCGCCAACGATTTTGATCAAAATATTCAATCATATTTATTGTAAGCGCTAAAACAAATTCTATTTTATAAAACAAACGAAGAAAACATAATCTATAGTTCTAACCTTCTCGAACATTAAATCCAACTCGAAAACGCCATTTTTGCCACGAAATGACATTATCATTTACTTCAAATGATGGACCTTGTGGTTGAGTAATAACAAAAGGTTTAAGGTCTTTACGAACACCATCCGGAAAATAAGGTATATTATCTGGTGCCTTGATACCTTCTGGATCGTAATTAGCAGATTTCGGAGGTAATGGTATAACTTGATGATCTTCAACTTCAACAGTAAATGAATCTAAATCGACAGTGATAACAAGACCGTCGATATGATGAGCATAATAATTATCGTCTTTCGATTTTCTCACAGCAGCATACGGCCGAAAGATTCGTCGTTTCGCCGGTGAATCTCGTTCATCCCGATAGCCAGCTGAAAATGGATAGAAAACAACATCTTCCATTTTAATATTTCGTTTGGCTAATGCAGCTAACATAGCTTCACTTGAACGTAGAGTAAAATCAGCTTCGATCATTTCATCAAATGTTAAACTAGGTTGAACATTTTTAAATTCAGTACAATTTTCAACAGTTTGTTTAATTAAATCAACGACAAATTCAAAAGTTGTTCGACCTTTAGGATCACGCACCGTTGCAGTTACCGACCTTTCTAATAGGTCATTTGGCTTATAGTTACGGACATATTCTTTGTCTGTTGGTTCATTTAGAATAATGTTAATAATACGCATATAACTTTGGAAACTTTCTGATGTTGCAAGCAATCGTGTTGTTAAATTTATTTCATCTAATGAAAATAAAAATATGAGCCAGTTTTTTTTCTTCTGTCTATCTACCTATATGTATATTTACCAGCATTTAATGGATCCAATGGATGTTTTATTGGTGCTGAAACTCCATCGGGAATAATATTTGATGGTGGAACCGTCGCTTTCTCGTCCGGATTAGTTGGAAGTTGTGAAGAATTTGCTGCTAATTGCTCTGTTGATTCCATCATAGTTTACAGCCGAAGATTTCTCTAAATTTTCAATAGAAAACAATAGTACAAAATACAATCACTAGTTTTCTATCGAGGCTTTTCTTATTTTTTCTTATTGTGGCACGCAAAAAAAGGAGCAGAATGTGCGTGCTCGACAGATATCAATTTGCTCGAGTGGTGGAGATTAACTGTGCGCCTTCAGCTACCTCGTATCATTTATATACTTTACTTCGTTCTTTGGTTAGTAGTTTTTTTTCTTCTTCATGAAGCAGAAAAAAAAGCAAACAACGACTGCAGTCTAATAGGTGATGCAGCGACTTATATTTTATCGCTTTTTCTGTTTTATCACGATGAGAGAAGAAAGCGCATGGCAGTCATGTTAATCATCATTGTTTATTTGAACAAAATGAATGACTAGTGACACAGAGGAGAGACAAAAAACACAAGTCAAAATAAATTTATTTATTAAACTAAAATTATAACAACTTCGGCATCATTTTTATTCGAAATAATCCTTGGATAATCTTCATAGATTGTACTGACATATTCGTTCGCAAGAATCTGTTGATCAATACAACTATAATCATTTAATTTTACTGAATCCGTCGTTGAAATAGTTGATGGCGTACGTTCATGTCTATGTATCGTAAATATAGGTGGATTTGACGAGAGATCTTTTTCATCGGTAAACGTATGCTTACGTGCATTACGTAATAAACACCATAGTAGAAAAAGAAATAACATAAAAAGTAAACTTATTAATAGAATTAGCATGAAAAAATATTGATTTGAACGTCTATTGAATAGAAGAATGGGTTTAGACGGTAAACAACGTTGTGAATCATAGGAACAATTGGATGTTGTATCAATACAATAATCATTATTTTTATAGAGTTTAAATGGTGTTGTTCCCGGACGACAAATACATCGTTTTTCATAACAAATAGACGTACGTTTATTACATTTACTACAATTTGCTATTGTTGTAGTATTATTATGATTATTTATTGAAGTTTCGTATTCAATATTAAATTTAAATATATCAGAAGGTTTTAATCGATAAGTTTTTGAATTCAATTGAAACGAACAATTCGATAATAAAAGATTATATTCGCCTATATAAAGTAATGAAACGTTTGGCATGAATAGAATTGTTTTTAAATAAAGATTAGTTCTTGTTGATTCATGATTTTTTCTCGTTGAAAAATTTGTTACCGTCGATGAACATTGTGTAAATGGTAAGTATGATTTTGAAGAAAAATATTCAGGATATTTACATTGAACAAAAAATGGTATCAAAGCAGCCGACGGAAATAAATTTGTATAGATATGGCCAGGTATTAGAGAAGTATTCGATGATAGGGAATAAGCAGCTTGAATATGTAGCGCACGAGAATCATTCGATGACCAAAGTAGATTTAAGTATTGTTTATAGAGACTTAATGAATATGTACAATTTTCAAGATAGATTATAGTAGTAGATGCTTGATTAAGCGTCAAGGCAGTTATAAGCAGATACCAATGTAGAGAGTTCATATCTGTCTAAAAATAGAATAGAAAAGATAGTTAATTGGTTCACGACGGAGAAAAAAAACTCGTAAAGTGCTACTGATAGGGTATAATAATAATGAGCCCATATATTCAATCTATGTTTATATATGTACTGTATGCATGTATGCACACACAATGTTCAAGCGATCATGCAGCTAGTTCTAGCCACTTGAATCGAACAGTGCGCGCGAGTATACATAAATATACAATATACTGGCCTTGCATTGGGGTATATAGTCTGAGAGAATTGATTATTAAAGAACAGAACAATAGGCGAGGAGAAGAAGAGAAACAGAAAGAGGGTGCTTATTATTGTTTCGTTTGTATGACTTGTTGTCGGTCAACTGATCTTCAATCTTAAATAGAAGAATCTTTCATAATATGCAAATACAACAACTGAATCCAGAGAAATCAATCCACGCTCATACTATTTAATAGGAAGCATCGATGAATGCAATCGTTTTTTTTTTTCATGTCGCACTAAAAGACAAGTAATCGATGGTTACTTTGCATCAGCTTAAACAGTCATTCTCTCACTATTTCTATTGTTTCTAATGTGTGTATATCTCACGGATGACAAACCCATAAACCACAGCTTGCATACATTAAAGAAGAAAAAAGAAGTTCCGTTCAATTGCTTTCTACCGTTATGATCAGCTCTTTGCATGCATATGGTACCGAGGATACAAGACGACGAAAGAAGCAATTCAATTACTTTTTATATTATATCCTTTCTTTCTTTTCGTCGGTAGGTGTTCATCAAACAAATGAGCCACTTCACACTTATATGAAATAGACATACTAACAGCAAAACAGATCTGCAATCGATGAAATTCAAGTAGTTGACTACAAGAGAAATAGAAATACATAAAGAGAAGCAAAACGATCAATTGTCAAGTGAGCTATATAGAAGAACTAATCAAGAAATTGAGATGAAATTAAACTATCGTAAAATAGTGACGACAGAACTATGAGTACTTCCTATCAACATTAGAAAAAAANAAAAAATCTTTAGGCATCACCTATTTGTGTTTTTTTTCCGCTTATGTTCAATAGCGCCTATAGCATTCGGTCATATATATATATATATATATATATATTTACAGTTCAATATTTTACTCGAGTGATTTGCCCAATAGAAATAAACTTTCGTAGTTTACATTGTAAAGAATCATTTTTCTTTCGTATCAAATAGGTTCAATACGTTTCATTGCACACATTTGAATAGAATTCAATATCTGATTTCTTAACATGTAATGCTTCATGATATCAATAGTATCGAGTTCTGTTAAGATTTATTTCATCGGATATTTTATATGGATTAATATGCAGAATTTCAATGTCTAATTAAGAACAGAGGATTATTCGCCAGAACTAAAACGAATTAAGCGAACCGATCGGCACGCGTATATATCACATGGAGTCTTCTCATTTCGTTTTTGCTTTGTCTACTTGGTTAAGTGCAGAACAATCGATACATGTTTTGTTTGCAATGAAATGATTGTATAAATAATAGTTAGTTCTTTATAAGTTTTTCTTATTGATACAGTGGGAAAATTAAAATGGCTTTTATGTCGTATTGATTCAGTAATAGGTTTTTAATTTGTAGAAAAATTTCCGGCAATAATATAATAAAAAAATTCATATGAATCACACCTGTTGATAGTAACCTCTATTTCTTTGATCTTTCTAAATAGATTTATCATACACACACACACGTGAAATCAAACAAAAAACAAAAAATTCAAGGGATATAATGTCTTATTGTGTACAAATTAGCCTGTCTGTTGGTTTGGAATGTTGTTTTAGCGCGACGATAACTGACCGACTGACTAGAACAATCAAAAAAAAGCACAGGCTCTCTCTCTCTCTCTCGTCTTTCTTTCGACATCAACATTAAGATGATTGAGGTTTTGATATTAATAAATATCATTCATCGGTTATAACAACGCCTTTAGCAACACATGCTCGATCGCGCCCATCGATTAAACAAGGCCATATGTATTCAATAATGGTTTCACTTTCATTGTCCGATGTATGAAAACGTTCATGAATTTGTTTATCATATTTCGTTGCTTGAAATTCAATATAATACGGAGGTGTTTGATTGACAAGGCCCCATCTATAGAAAAAAAAAATGACGAAATAAAGTTAAATTATAGGAAACACTATTTTCAATTCATACGCAGTTCGACAGGCTGAATTAATATATTTAAGTAATTCATGACAAGATTTTAGTCTTGGATAATCATACAGAGTTGTCCATAGCTGATTTTCGACTTCCTAAAACAAAAACAAAAAATTGAATAAGAAAAATTTTTTTAAGAAATTTTACTCACGAAAATAATTTTCCCCACGTCATATTTTTGTATCGTAGTTCGTAAATATTTCTCAATTGTTTCTTCCAATACAATTGAACTTTTATCATCAGATAATTGAAGAATTTGTTTAATTTTATTTCGTATATCTCTTGCTTGATTTTGTGCATAACGAAAAGCAAGCTATAAACAACAGAGTTTGACTATTATTTTATTTCAAAATAATATTTTTCTACATACGACAACAACAGAAAATAATAATTTTGATTTTAGATCATCGGCATCAGACATTTCAGTAATATTGTCTAATGCATCAAGAGCATCAATACGAGCTTGCGAGTATAATGAACTATATCCACGAATCAACTCTGTTGGACGAGACACTTGATTTAGATCTTCAAATTTACCACCTTTTTCTAATTGTCGTTGAGCCTGTTCTGCCAGTCTGAATTAAAGAGACGAAACAAATTCATTCAGATTTAATCTATGTCGAATCTATTGACTTCTTAATCCTTTTGTGAAACACGATCTGAAAGGCGGGTCGAAGTATATAGGGTAGAACCCCCCACAGACCGAGACAGAGAAATTAATTAATTAGCTAATTGGTTAATTAATTAATTGAATTTTCTGTGATGGTCTCTACTGACTCCATTGATCAAAATACAGACCGTGTCCGAAAGGCTGCATATATGATTGCAGACAGTAGCAGAAAAGCTACAAGAACTCACAAACCGTGGTAGACAGGCTACAGCAACGGAGTTCCATCGTGTTTCACACTTTAATTCCACAGAGATTGCGCTAACAGCTTTTTTAAATTCGTTCTACATATGTACGAAGTACTGCTTATCGCTAATTGACATTCATCTATAGATTGTCATAGACAACCTTAACGATGATCTTATAATAGAGATGTCATAATTGTCTATTAGCTTTAGATTATGATCTATTCAATCCAAGGATAAGCCAATGATTTCTACTTTTCGAAGCCTTGAACAATCGACTGAGCCTAACGGGTGTAGGAGAAGAAATGGACGATTCTTATTTCGTCAGTTTTCATCTAGATTCTTTTTTTTTATTTAGAACAAAAGAAACCAATGAAAACATACTAAACATACACAACTTTCTGCTGCAAATGTAAAAATTAATCTCTGATATTTCCTTGCGAGAGAATACTTGTGAAAAAGCAGAATCAATTATTCTCTGTATAATGGCATATAATATTTTTTTTTTATATCACGTTTTAGAAATAATATTGGCAATTAGTTTATTATACTATAGATATAAACTATCGTTTTCTTTTTCCTTGACCTTATTCTCTGATGATAATAGAAATGACTAAAATATGTTCTTGAAAGAAGTAAGAACAGAGTGATAGATTAGAATATTTCGTATATGTCATTAATCACACGTGATAATTATTCAATTATCCTTGCACGAATCAACAGTATTTGCATTTCAATACATAGTACTCTTATTGTGATATCTATGCTTATTGAAAAGGTTAAATTTCTTAACCTCAATAAATTTACGATAATATTCTAGATGTCTATGCTTAATTAGAATGTCATTTTATTAATAATCAATAAGAGAATTATTAATTCATGTCAATCTCAAATAGAAGTTTTGTTTTATTGAC
>OENM01000072.1:86827-102330 GCA_900239745.1 Rotaria magnacalcarata
TTTTTTTTTGTGATAATGTCTATGTTAAACAATCGTTAATTATTTAATACTGTTGACATTAATTGGAAATTATCTCTGTTTTCTTATGCTTAATTTGTATACTCTATGAGTTTGCTGTTTAAATAGGATTTACGAACAATGAATTGTACTCTCAAGTGACATTAGTTTATTAAATGTTTAGATTCATTTTACCTTTCACGCATTTGTTCTTCACTTTTTTGTAAACGTACAATAATTTCTTTTGATTTTTGTAATTCAGTTTTTAATTGAATTAAATCGCTTTTCAATCGTTCTTTCTCATCAGAATCATGAGCTGTTACTGGTTGTTGTATATTGTCGATAGGATTTGAATCGGTAGTGTTTATTGTTATTGGGGAACTTGATTGTAATGATACAGTTAAAGGTAGAATAATTGATTGTTGTGGATGGTGAACAATAGGTGACGATGCTGATAGAGGAACAGGGCTCTTAGGAAGCATACGATTTCGTCCATTGAAACCTAATGGTTGTAGTGGAGCTAAAATTGAAAGAAGGAAGGTATCGTAAATAAAGTAGAAGAAGATAATGTTACATACACTTTGATTTATCAAGGTACATGCAAGATAAAGCTGTCGACATAACTATTCTTTCTCGTTTTCTCAATTTGTACGAAGTACAAACAAGACAGACAGCCATCAGATTCAATTTGTTGTTGTTTTTATTTTACAATAGAAATGAAAAGAGAAAAAATACTAATGATAGCAGCGTGTAAATAGAGACGTAATCGAATCTGTTACAGTATAATGGCCGCTATCATGTATGCGCATTTGGAAAAGGTAACCGCATTGCTTTTTACATTCCAAGAGAACGTGTCTATTGTCAATCGAAATGCCATTTACAAGGAAAATCTAGTTATGTCTTTTCTTTGTTTCTCAATAAAAGATATTTCTATTATCTATGAGGTCAATAATAAACAAATAAGAGAATAACGTAGCATCTGTATTTGTTTATAGTTGTTGACCTTTCCTAGTAACATTATGAAAAAAAAAGACAAAATTTGTATGGAAAGTATCAAGTGATATCGATTTGATTTTGTATACAAAAGAAACCAACAAGGGATTTACACTATACTATTTATCTAATATCAATTATTACTGTGTACTTTCTATAAAATAAAACAAATAGAAATAATGATCGATATTGATTAATTCTTCTGAGTACGCATTCGTAACGATATTTTTTTAAGTATATATATATATATGTGCGAAGACTAAAATTCTTCTTCGTCTATGAAGTTCTTACGCATTTGATCACGCTGTTCCAACTCGTCATCATCGGTTAACATAGTCGAACTATGATTGTTAATTGTTGTACATGAACCAGCATTTTTTTCTGAATATTTACGATGAAAACATAATGCTGGCGTCATCGATGTTGGCGGTTTAGAATTTGTTGATTGTTCATAATTTATTAACGAATTACAAGATTTCATTGTTGTTGATCGTTTATTATAAAATCGATCTTTATTTCTTTTTATTGATCGACGTAAACTATAGGCAATGCCTTGAGTTTTATTATTTTCATTTAAGCCTATTTCTGATGGGACCGGTTGAGCACGATTTTCATGATAGGCTATGGGTGTTATTGGAAGACTATGAATTGTTGATCGAGGATTAAGGTTGTTAATATTTGAAGGTACAGATCTTGCTAAATCAACATTATTTACTAATAAATTGTGTTGACGAGAGCTCTTAGTCATCGGTATACTATTTTTATTGTTGATAATCGTCGTACTCGGTGGAACGTGAAAGCTTTTAGTTCGATTGAGATATTGAGCAGCTGTTGAAAGGCATGTGTTGATCAATTTAATAGTAGGTTGTTGCTTTCGAATATGATTATTCATAGTATGTGAGGCGTGTGGTGAGTAAATACAATGAAAATTAACAGCATCTGACATATCGATAATGAGATTTACTCGTTTCTTAAATACGGATAAAAGTTCGATTGAATAACTTGATTTAATATTATTGACAATGAAATTATATGCAGACGTAGGAGTAATATATATATATATATATTAGATATTGCAAGTGAGTGGGTGATTATAGCACTGAACGACGATCAACAGGGAACGACCACAAATGTTATTCTATGATAAAGTTCGATATATTGTCGACTCTATAGAGAGAAAGTGTGTGTACTACTATGTGTGTATATTAAGAACTATCTCTCTCTCTCTCGCTCGCTCGCTTCTTCTGTGTGCCGTACTACTCCTACTTTCCTTCTCTTCTTTCGCCTAACATATAGAGTACGATATTATGTTAATGGATGAATGATAACTATAATTATGCTCGTTTACCACTACCAAACGCTCCACTAAGGCTAGCAGATGCGCTCACATAGGATGATTACTTAATAAAAATTACGTGTATGTTTATTCTTTTCCATTATGATGATAAAACCACACCCCGAAAAAATGAACTATCTAAATTAAGTGTCATATATCATTAATTTCGATTTAATTAACAGAAATATATACATATATGCATATAAATCGTTGCCGATTTGTTTCTTCTGATCATTGGTATTTGTTTTATTTGTATATAAATTGTTTATATGGCAATATTAAGAAAAAGAAAATACATTATCATTATTTTATGCTTCAATCATCTTCTATAACTCTTTATTGTCCTTATGCACTATAAAATGAGGTAAACATTGCCCCACTGAGCATTAGAATAACTGTGAACCCAATCAGCCGATGATTCCCTGCTGTTTTTCGCTATTATTTGAGTAATCGAGCGAAGACTGTGCTCTTCATTGTTCTACGTTTAATCGTCAAGAACAATGATTATAATTTTATACAGATAAACGTAGAAAAAGAAAGAATCATATCTATTAATACATAATATAAAAATTTATCATATAGTATTGCTCTTCTCAAGGAGACATACATATATATTATATATATATATCTATGTCAACGATAGCGCCTACATGTCAATGCCATTATGATCTAAGCGAAGTTTTCTAGTAGCTGTTTGTTTATTACTCTAACATATATGCGACCGAACAGAAAGTAACATTGATAAAGATGTCATGTCTTACTCAGTTATGATAGAAATAAAATCTTTTTAAATATAATTTCACTTCTAATCGAAAGACATCGAGAAAATTCTATCAACTATATCGATAGATTGAATTAAGTTTATGACAGTATAAAGATAAAGATTCTTATCTTGCAAGGTTTACTTTTCGTTAGTTCAATAGTTAATAATTATAATAAATGGAGTGCTACTATACATATATAAAAAAAACATAACTCATTCTATTCAAAGATCGAAGTAATCTAATAGGTTAGTCGTATCCAAGCAAGAGAAGAAGAAAAAACTAGCCACATCTTTTCTGAACAGATTTCCTGATATTCGATGATTGTATGTCTATAGAAGAAAAAGTACTTAGAAACTCATTCAAATAAATGTATTGATCTATTCGATGACGCATCAAAAGCTTAATGTTTTACTTCGATTTCACATAAAAAGAAAAAAAAAATCATAAGTTTCATATTACTTAATCCCGATATTCATATTTATTAAGTAAAGGTTCACTTCGATATTAGTATCAAAATATTTATTTTTCTTCGATTTATCCAGGTAGTATTTGATCGAAAATCATCTTACCTACTACTCCATTTTTAAGAGCCATGTCATCTTTACTAGTTGAAGGTTCGTTTTCTAAATAAAAAACAATCAATATAAATAGATGAATCGAGCGCGAAAGATCGATGTGTCAAAACATGAGAACTGCTACTATCTATGTCGGAATTTCAACTTACCTACGCATAAAAAATTATTCGCTGTTAATTTACATGATCTGCTCGACATCGCGCAAGATGATGATGAGGATATAGGCGAAAATAAATAAGGAGAACAAGGTAGAGGAGTAAAATAGAGTGTCAAATGGTCGTCATTCGAGGTTTGACTCATTTTCGATGAAGACAAAAAAAGAAACAACGAGGAAGATAAACCTTTACAAACGTAGGTCGAATAATCCCCTTCTTTATTCTATGGGAATATTGAATTTACGATTAGTAAAACTGAATATGGTACCATCGAACAGTAGTAGTTGAAATGTTGATATTCCGCGAAACACGATCGGCAGTTATAAGCAAAACAAATAGAATGTCAACGATGATGTTTCTCATCATCTTGTGTCGATTATGTTTCTCATAAGTAGTTTTCCTTCTTTTCTCCGCATACGATAACCTATTCAATATGAACAAACCAACGACACATAACAGCCCCCTTGAAATGCGTTTATGTCACAAAAAGAAAGATAATACTAGGTTATTAATATCTTCCGCGAACTCGACACGCATGTCATCAGGCCGTTAGCTAAACTAGTTCTATCTATTTTGCGCTGATTGCATATTATGGTATGATTTTTGTTTCATGAATATTTACTACGATATATCGACAGCTAATCGTGTTGTATCTATTCGTCGATTGATTTAATCAACTAGTCAATTCATCAGCAATGCATAAACACAAGATGTGCAATTTAATACCAGTCTAATCGATTGCCAAAAAGAAGAAAATTCCTACGCATTTCGATAATACCGACATAAAAAAAAAACAGCACAATAAATATTGGATAACGAACAAAACGCGTATAACTACTGTTTTAACTTACCATATAATTTACGATATGCATGAAGTTCTTCAAGAACAGAGTAACGTGCATATTTGCGATCACTATTGTTGCTATTGCTATGAGCATTACTGCGCACGCCAGGTTTCTTTTCTCTAAGCATGACTGTCACAATTTTTTGAGAATGTCTGCTCCAGAAATGATGAGAAGTCAACAACAATATTGCCTCGTCTTAAAGCCGTGACAATGATGTGGCATATGGTGTGTGTGAAAGAGGAGAATGATGATGGATGAGAAGCGAAGAACGCGAAGGGGAAGAAGGCGAATGTCTATATACAAAAGGTGCACGAATCTTGCTACTTACTCTCTCTTCTTACAACAATTGCTTTTACTCATTTATATGAACATCGTATTCTCTCTCGCTCTCTGTCTATCTATCCCTCAACGGTTAATATATCAAAGAAAATATTCAATAGTGTAGTCGATCTGTCGACAAAAAGAATACGAATTATTGGCGCATACAAATATATGTCTGGCCTTCTGACTCTTGTAAACTATACAACATATTTTTATAACCGATAGAAAAAAAAAACATAGGTAAACTTTTTTTTTCTTCAATTGTATGTGTGATCGTACTTCGAAAAATATCGAATGTGTCCAACCTATTTAATTATACGTCGTTATGTACTCTTTTTCATACTTTATTTATAGCATTAAAATAGTACTTACTATTTTTTTTTCTCTATTTTTATTTTATTTGAACGGATGATTACAAGGGCACAAGAGGAATGAAAATCGTTTTCTTGTTCGATAGACTACTGCTGTTCGATAACCATAATGTGTATCAATAAACGAACAAGTGTTTGTGTTAATCTAACATCCCGTCCAATCATCTATAAGCAACAACACAACAAAAAGAAAGAAAGCTCCGATATTTCTTCGCTGTATGTGCGCACTATCATCGTACCGTGTTGATTAGACAGACAAAAACTAAAGTGAGACGTCTATTAACCTCATAACGATGACGAACTCTACCAATAGCTATTTTTATTTATTCACATGGTTCGAATCTACTTACGAGATAATGTTCGTTCGAAACATATTCCACCCAAACTACTAACACCACCGTGAACTGTCGTGTCGTCAACCACCATATCATCTGTGCATTCGTCGATCAGAGTACTGTCGGTGACTCGTCTCCACAATTGAATTATACCTAGAATAGTTGAATAGACACATCGGATCGGACTGTTTCCAAATTCTCTAGATATTTTCTTCGTACGTTCATAAGCAAAAGCGAATCGTTTAAATAATGGTAATAATGGTTCACTCAATGGCATTTGTTTTTCATGTGTTTTTATATGCGAATAAGCTAATAGAATTTTTTTGTCAATTGAAACTTTACTAGTCAGATTATTCATAATGGTAAAAAGTTTCGAACGTGCTAAATATGGTTCAATTAAATTTAATATAGCTTTATGTTGATAGAGACGATTTTGTATATCATCTAATGAATTTCTGATTATAGCAGCAGTTGCTATTGAGGACACTGCTGATGTTGATGGATGCATCGTATTAGTTTTTTTCCGTAAGGCTGGTGTAGAATGAGTCGATGATGAAGCTTCAGGTATTATTATGGTTTTTGTTACCAGTTTATGCAATGCTTGTTGACAACCAGCTATTGTTGATTCTAATTCTTCGCATAGTGTTTCTTTAAGATTAATGTGTGTTAATGATGCGGATCGTTTTAATGTTGAAATATTTGTTACAGTTGAATGATGTTGTTCAAAATGAAGTATGCATTCATCAATGGTTTCTTTCTGTCGTAAAAGACGTTTGAATAATATCGGTTTAATATAGGATATAATACGAAGTATACTAGCAAAATTACTTAATATATGTTCATCATCAATAATTTGTTCTTTCGACTTTAATGATGATGCATTATCATGTATTGATAATGTTAATGATGCATATATACTTATCATCTTTGATATAAGTCGTTCTGGTTTAAGTATTTGAAAAGGAAATGTGTCGGGATCAGTAATGAATAATTTTGAATAGATTACTTCAATTATTTCAATTGAAAAAGGTAACTGAGCGAGTAAAGTATCAATGGATAGATCAGTAATTAGTATTTTACGGAATGTACTCGGATTAAGACGGTTCATATATAAAGCACAATCATCATAATTATGTGTTCGAAGATAATTTAATATTCGCGTCGATGCAACATCGACTGGTACATTACGAAGACTAGTCATTGTTTAAATCTTAATTCGTACAAAAGAAGAAAAAAAAGAATATTATCAGCTTGATATATATATTGATGATTAAAATCAATAACGAAACATACTAATTAGTTTATAGATGGACGACAGTGTATCATGGTATTATTGTTCTTTTCTTGTTATTCTTTTGTTGCTGTGAGATCGTCGAGAAAATTTAGTTAGACTTGATGAGAGGACAATATTCAGCTTATTTGTAATTCTCGACCCTATATGTGTTATATTACTATCACCTTCAAATGGCAATAACGAAAAGAGAAAAGATGCTTTGTCCTTTATTTCTCCTTATATATAAATATTTCTCTCTCTTTTTTGCTTAGTTGATTGTTGACGACGATGGTGCTGATCTATTATCTATATATTGCCACATTTATATAAGAGGATTGCCTGAGAAACAAATAACGTTTACTACTCTATGCATATACAATATTCTCTCCATATTGCTGCATTAACTTATCGATGACGGCAATGGTCTCTGCGCAGATAGGCGTCGATGTCGAATTGTACTCCTTGTAAACATGACACATGAATCAAATCAGATATGGTGCCAAATCATAAGAACGAGAAGACAAATTTTTTGATAGAATGTATATAATAGACTTTACTTTTATTCACCTTTACGACTTAGTTGCCATTTGACATGAAAAAAAAATCAAATATTATGATGGTATATGAAAGACTGAGAACACTGTTTTAATCTTTTCTTTCTTTTTTTGCTTATTGATTGAAAGCACTCTTATTCTCTTTAGAAGTAGGATAAACGATAAAGTTTTTAAAAAATACACTCCGCCTCATATTTTCATATCAGTAAGGTCAATTTCTATCTGAATAACCCGCAATATAGATTAGTTTTCAATATAACAAAGAATAAAATGTTAGTTGTTGTCTTACTTTAGTTTGATTTCAGTCAATATAAAGTTCGAAAGTTTTGCAACAAGAAATTCTTTCGATACAAAAGAAGCTAATTTATGCCATAATTATATCTAGATGATATATAATGATGTTTCCGTATAATATCAAGCTGTTACTACTGTGAACTTTTGCAGAAAAGAAATATATTACTACTACTTACTTGCTATCTTTACGTCTGTTTTAATGTTCAAAAGAAATCTGTACAGCTGTCCGTTACTATGGTTGGATAATACTTTTGGGTGTGGTTAATGATTGATTGTCATAGCTAGCTGCCGAACTTCTTTTACATCATACAAATATATGTATAATAGATATGCATAATCTTGTGTAACGATAGGTACATTCGAAATGGACAAATTTCTTTTCGACGGTAATTTCATATGTTATGAATTGCGCTAATTTTGTAAGTGTTTAATTCTCCTGAATCATTTAGAATGATAATTGGAAAAAAATCCTTTGGATGTTGTTGGATAGGTTAAAGCTCTGAAAAAAATATCATGATTAGTCTATCGTGTCACCAACGAAAGTTATTAGCTAAATCGAGACTGATTTAGCTAATAATGATTTCGTTCGATATGTTTTCCATTTTTATCTGTCCTTGCGTTTATGAAACGATTGCCATCGATAACATAGTAGCGAATTTTAGCATCCGTTTACCATTAGATCTTATACTCATACTATTTATGTTCATTGCAAAGTTCAACACAGTAATATCAGTGTTGAAAATGTAGTTCACCTAGTCTTCAACGATTGTACCTATGGAATATGTTACACAATACCGAACAGGAACATTTATAAAAAAAACAACAACGTCGTGATGAATTATTTTCACTGTTTGAATAGAGTTTACAACGGTCAAACATTCGAACATATATGATCAGGACAAACAGGCATCAGATCATGTGATTCCGAATATAACAGCACATCAAACAGATGAATATGAAGAATATCTTGATGAAAACTGATGCGATATATAGATTATACGTGAAGAGGAGTAGTCGGTAATTGATTCGTTCTGTCGTCTCATAGATAGAATGAGAACATTAGTAAATAAAGCGTATCTTCAATCTATGATATATATCTGAAATAATGGGATATAAAACAAAAAAGGATAATCCAATTACGTACTATTATGTGGTTAGACAGTTGGCTCTTACTACATCAAGAAAAATTGCCAATCACGAAAATAAACTTCATGCTCGGATTCTAAATTATTCAGTAGTTAAATTTGAGTTTCATTCAATGTAAGAAACAACGATTGCACTTGCTCACACTATGAAGGCGTCTACTCTTAGTTGAAGGGTTCAATCCACCATTAACATGAGTGACAAGATTATTGGTTATCAGTGTTTGACATGTCTCAAATTTTTGTAATCAAAATATTAGACTGTGGAAGACAGATAAATTTTTTTGTTTTCGAGCATGTTTTATCTGAATATTAAGTATAACTGTAAAATCCATATTCTCATTGATATATATGTGGCAGTAGAGATTAGAATTCCGTTGAGATTGGAATTGTTGATTATTCTATAAGTGTGATGAGAGAGTGATTCAGAGAAATAAAATTTTATTAGTGAGTGATATGAGATAGTTTGATTGATTGTGTAGATTGAAAAACACGTTGTTGTTTCCAAGATTAATTGTGTCAATCTTTCATGATTGGAAAGAGCGAAATGAGAAAGATTCTGAAAAGATGTTTATTTTAATACGCGGGACCAGAGCTCCGCGGGACAACCAAAAAGTTGTCCCGTCCCGTCCCATGTCCCGCACTCGGCTTGTCCCGTCCCGCCCCGTCCCGTTTCATTTTTTCTACACCGTCCCATCCCGTCCCGCATTTCCGCCGTCTTGTCCCGTCCCGTCCCGTCCCGCTCTCCCATGTGTATGTAAGTTTTTTTTCCCTCTATGTACAGTTGGAGAAGTGCAGCTAGTTTATATGTTTTTCATGTGAATAATTTATTTTACTATCGATCTTTTTAAATATTACATCTACATCACAATAATTTGACAAAAAAAAGAAAAATTTAACAAGAGCTACACTCTCGTTGAGTAACTCATCCGAGAAAAAGTATATCACCATTATGATTAATGATGGTGGGAAAACCAAAAAAAATTCCAGCCGTTAGATGTATGCTTGCCTGTATTATCTATAATAGTATATTGACTAGATTTCGTTTCGAGCATCAACTGAATTTGAGAACATGTGAGTTTATTAGAATCATCAGGAGAAAAGATCGATGAATTGAGCAGAGATAAATTGAAATCACGAGTTGTACGAACTGGTGATACAATTTCAGGAGAAGACATTNGGGACACTGATTTTTCTCTTTCGTTCTGCAATCGAAGAAAAGACTGAAAAAGATTTTCGCTATATTTCGAAGAAAGAAAAAAGATTTTAGCTATATTTATTGCGAAGTACGGGTCTCGAGCAGGTGGGATGGGAATGGAGCGAGTTTTTATATCGAATGATGTGGAAGGAAAGTAAAAGTTTTTTTTGTAAATTTTTAATGAAATTAATAAAGAAGTTTCTTATATGAGTAATACTCCATTTGATGTGTTATTATCTACAATCGTTCTTCGTTAAAAACAAATAACCTAATATAAAAGAAACTTCGTAATTTATGTCTAATCATTGTCTGTTTCATAGTGACGATTATCAATTATAAAAGCTTAAATTAATAAAGAAATGATGACAAAAAAGTTCGATATTAATAGATTCTACTAAATTTTTAAAGTGTAAAACTCGGATAAATAAGTATTTGTTTAATGATGTAACATTATGTCATAATCAACGAAGTATTTTATTTTCTTTTAATATTAAAGTATCAGTTCGGCAAGATACATTAATTACTATATGACTCATACAAGCGAGATGAGAGCGCGTTGAGATAAATGAAAAATAGGAAATGAATTTTCTCTTGTTTTAGATTTCTTTTTCAAATTGGTGACCAAATTATGATCAATTAGAAAATAGTTTGCTAAATCTAACTGATAGAAAAAAGTTTCCATATCGTTCATGTAATTTTATTTGCATTTTGATTTTCGAAATTCTATACTAACTTCATCATAACCATCGGGGCTGATCTAAAGATCGACCGGTGAGTTCTGCACGTAGCTTTCATTTATTTCTAGATGGATAGTAGCGTTTTTTGATCTATATCACCATCGATTTGCGAAAAGAAACTTTCTAATCAATGTTGTTTTGATAATTCAAATATTTATCTAAATAATTGAGTTCAATTAGAATTAAGCATATATCAAATTTGAATTAGTTTTTTTTCGATAGAATTTTTATTGTATCAGTTAATAACAATCTACCTTAATGATATTCAAAATAAAATAGGATATATTCGATAGATTGCTTATGTCTTATTTCCATTTTTGATATTCATTTGAGATATTAAATAAAGACTGATAATAGTTAATATGCATCCCAACTGTCCCATAGATTAGCATCAAAATATAATCGCCCGACGTTAGTATCTTGCCAATTATTTGCCACTTTAGTGATCTTTGTAGTTCCTACTGTATAGTTGATAATTGCTAAACCTTTTTTATCGTTGGATTGATTTCCAACTTTGACTTGATTACCATTTTTATCTTTATACGCTTTGAAAATACTGATCTGCGATGATTTGTTCAATTGATTCCATTGCTCAATCCAAAGATTTTCTATTGTAATAGATTGAGTACTCGAGAGAGCATAAATACGCATCGCACAAGAATTCATTCCTTCGGATCGAATATTTGAAATGATCAAGTTCTTAATCAATTGGTTCGGATCTGCCGTATTAGTTGATTCCGTATCGGCATAATGTGTAGCTGAATTAATAATACACGTATTATGTTTTACATCCGACCACCATATTCTATTGTGAATAATATCAATTTGATCCACCGTCACATTATTAATGGTTCGCGGTGACCATCCCCATTGTATAACAGGCCCATTTTCATTTTTCCATACGACGATATTTCTAACAATAACATCAGAATGATAGATCTTTAACACATCGTCATTTGAATGGAAGAATGTGTTCTCAAGTGAACTGCCTCGGTAGATCTCTAAGCCATCAGTTTGCCAATACCAACTACCAACTTGATGATAGGATGAAACAGACATGTGAAATGTTTGATCATCACCATAGACAACAAATGAATGATACGGCGGCTCCGATATAGTGATACCGTGAAGTTGAAGATATTGTTCTTTTCCATAGTCAGAAGTAAAGCGAAGCATTTTAACACATGTTGCCCAACATTGATTATTTATACTATGATGGTAATTGTTAGCAACATCGGCTTCGTATACATATTTTTCTCCTGATAGGACACCAAATCCTGTTACTTTTATATTATCAGTAGATTGAAATTGAAAAGCGCCTTTGACATACGCTCCTGGAGCTAAATAAATCCAATGAACATTAGTTGGAAAAATAGCATGATAATTCCAAGGCATATAATAAATTCCTGGCTCAAAATAAACGACAGTCTCTTTAATTATATTCAAATTTTTCACTTCTCCTTGCGGAACATAGTAAATGTTATTATAATGAATATGAGGATTCGGAATGTATTCGTCAATCTGATCGCCAGTCACTATAGATTCGGCAAAGATCAATAATGCATGACGTGGTTCGGTATGAATTGGCTGACCGGCAGTGTTTTCTGAAGGACCATAGTTTGTATGATAAGTTGTAAATAATTGTTTTTCAAATTCAACCGAAAATCTATCGAAATTATTCATTTATTTATACAAGTAAAATTTGTTTTATGGCAAACCTATATCCAGCTGCACGATATGGCACTAAAATACGAATAGTTCGACTGTCGATTAATTCTTTTTTGAAATTTAAAGTTATTGGTCTGATAGTAACATGATCAATGGAATCAATCGTACTCATTGAATTATTTAATTTTACAATAAGCCAAACATCTGTTAAGTATTGAAATGTTGACCAACTCATTGTTAATTTAGTTTTTTCAGCAAATTCAGCTCCATCTGAAGAATCATATTCCCATTTTTGACGACCACCTCGAGGTATACTCATATAAGTAAATGAATCGTATCGATTATTCTGATGTAAATCAGTTGTTGTTACTTGAACACTATAAATATTTGAAGCACGAACAGAACTATCTCGAACTGAAGAATTGTCATTGTATTCAATATTATTATGCCACCATGTATGTAGATTATTACTTATTATAGGTAATCCATTTACTCTACTGAATAAATAAGCAAGGTGAAATAAAATGGGAAACAGAGAAACAAACATTATCGATCGAACTAAAAAGATACAATTACTTTTATATATTTTCAAGTCGTCATTCTTATTGGTTTCTTTTTTTCCAAAAATATTCCTTCGTACTCCTTCTTTTCTTGTTTGCCTCTCTTTTCGAACTAAGAATCATTTAGAACGAACGATTAATAAAGCATTTCGTAAATAAATACTGAATAGAACAGCCTGAAATATGAAACAGATTCGCATTAGTTAAGTAAATATTTTTAAAATTTTGCGAATGAGACATTGCTCGATATAATCATTCGACATTTTTTATATTTTTACCCGTCTGTCTATAGATTTCAGTTCTTTTACGCCAATCAGGTATATATTACGATACCAATTCCATTGAAAAGCCTTTAAAAAACTTTTCGAGAGACTTCGACTTCGTTAGTCGTCTATGATGGGTTGACCGTAGAAAGGCCGAAAGGGAAAAATACCGAAAGAAAAATATCGAATAAATGTCGAAGAGAAAAATATCGAACAGGAAAAATGTCGAAAACAGAAAAGATAGAAAAAAGCGACGTCTCTACTAAATGAAGGTTCTAATAGTTTATTGTTCATTGTTGTTAATCTGATTATTCCATTGGTTTGGCACTGTTAATCATTGATACTATTGATAAGTAATATCTTATGAAAACTAGCTAAAATAGGCGTAAAATAATATACAACGATTAAAATTCTATCATGATGACTACAGCTTGCTCATTTTTATCTGGTGAGAATCATTCACCATCTCCAGTTATTTCATTTATTAAGTCGCAAAAAGGAAACCCTTTGCTTGTATCAGATAAATATATTTTCAAACTGAATAAAACAACAACAACTAGTAAATATTGGATATGCGTATTTTTCTTTATAACTCTTATTTATCTATGATCTATGCTATGATGCTATTATGATTTCAAGAATAACAATACCGTAGTGCAAATTTTCGATATTTTTCCCCTTCGATATTTTTTCTTCGACATTTTTCCTTTTGTCACTTTCGATATTTTTCCATTCGACATTTTTCCTTTCGGTCTTTCTACGGTACACCCTATGATACATGCGAGCTGCATTTGGACATTTAAGAAGTTTTCAAGTCAATCGCCGTATAGCGATTATGCTGTTCGACATTCAAATAGTTTCAGAATTTTTTATAATATAACGGATCATAAAAAATTCGATTAAAAATAATTTCGCCAGCTTATTTCAGTATGCTGCACTCTAAAAAAAATCGGCTCTTTACCGAACCCCCAAAAAAGGTTCCGGAGATTCAAAAAGCATCCAAAGGTGTCCGAAATTTCAAAAAAAGGATAAAAAATCTACGAAACCTTTAATGGTTCTTACCGTGTATCCAGGATAAGAACCTTCTGCTACGAAAACTTTTTTTAAGTTCCGTAGAGCAAAAAAAGGTTTCGTAGGGGAAATACGAAACCTTTACAGTTTCATATTAAAACCAAATGGTTTCGTACTAAACCCTCATGATTTCGTAGAGTTTGATACGAAACTGTAAAGGTTTCGTATTTCCCCTACGAAACCTTTTTTTGCTCTACGGAACTTAAAAAAAGTTTTCGTAGCAGAAGGTTCTTATCCTGGATANCATTAAAGGTTTCGTAGATTTTTTTATCCTTTTTTTGAAACTTTTTACAACTTTGGATGCTTTTTGAATCTCCGGAACCTTTTTTGGGGGTTCGGTAAAGAGCCGATTTTTTTTAGAGTGTGGAATAATGTCGAAAGGAAAAATGTCGAAAACAGAAAAAGTGAAGAAAAAACATCGAAAGGAAAAATGTCGAAACGTACATATTAAAGTGGAAAAATGTTGAAAGTGAAAAATAAGAAAATAATGATGTCTCCAGTATATGGCGATTCTAATCCCATTTAGTTCATTGTTTTTTCTTATAATTTTACTAGTGTAGAATTTTAGCCAGTATTGATAGGGATGACTAACTATTAATACAAGCAAAATGAAAGAGTTGAACAAAGATTTATTATATAACTAAAATTGTGTACTGTCATGACTGAAGCTTTCGTAACTTTAACTAGTGAAATTCAAGCAAAATCTCCGTCGATTTCATTTATAAATTAAAATAAAGGAAAACCTCTGCTAGTTGCCGATGATTATACTTTTAAATTGAATAAAACAACAACAAGTACTAAATATTGGATATGCACTATTAATTATTGTGCAACTAAAGTGCATACTGATTAAAATAATCGATTGATGAAAACTGTTTGCAATCATAGTCATCTTCCAGAAAAAGAAAAACTTGAGGTTTGTGAAGCTCGTGAAAAATGACATAATTAAAAAAAATTTCTTACCCTTAACATTTCAGCTTAATTTCATGCAAAAAACATGCACTATATTATATACAATTCTCTAAAGTATCAACTGACAATGTTTTGTGTC
>OENM01000072.1:108563-125900 GCA_900239745.1 Rotaria magnacalcarata
GAGAATTGATATCTTTTTTACAGTAAATGCTATATGACTTCTTTCTGTAGGCCAAATTTCAAATACCTAGTATAATTAGTTTACGAGATAAATGGGCACGAAATTCCAAAAATGATGCCTTTTTCCATGCGCTTTGTACTAGCGACTAGTCCATCAATGGCTCAATATGTTAAAGGTATTTTTCTATGATGAATACATCTAGTTGGGATGTATTTCTAGTCGACTTCAGGAAATATTTAATATCTCAGAAACAGAACAATATTTTTCATCACGACTTGCGTCACTACTCCTAGAAATCGTGGCTCTATCACATATATTGGATTGAGACGAATCCGGCGACATCGATTGAGCAACTTCTATACGAATCGGCCGTGGCTACCGTGCGATGTCTCGTAAAGGTAAATTAACATTTCGGTTGATTTTTCATTTGCTGAAAAAACGGACGAATCAAAGTGATTTGTTTTTGTGACTTTAACCAACTGATTTACCATAGATTGCTACTACTTAGTTTCCATATTCTATGTCTATTAATATATTAGATAAACATCGGTGGATACCAGGGAAAGCGCAATCCAACAGATTGAATTGAATCATGCAATAGATTAATCACACGTGCATGAAGCATTTTTATTGTCTATAAGAAAAAGACTTGAAAATTATTTTCGTCTAATAATATCTTCATGACGGTTACCAGGAATGAAATTTTACAGAAATAAAATCTGATCACTCATGAATTTCGCCAATGCCGATAAATAATCTTCCACTGTACAACTTAATAAAAGTCTATAGGATTCTGTTGGTACGTTATTCACTTTTTGTCAAGAGCAGGATCGTGAAAAATAATTAAATTACGCATTTCTAATCTTAAATTGTACCCATAGGTAGGCTGTGTGTGTCTTTGACTAAGAGCTCGTCGAGGCTCTAACAGCGAAGGTGGTCTTGGAAATGCATGCGTGCGTTCTTCATCCAGAACGAAACCATCACTTATCCTCAAAGTGACTATCGAATTCCGCGTAGAATATTTTATTAACAGTATAAAACTGTCGTTCACTAAGATCCAAATCGAAGCATTCTTTGCCGGGTCCAAAAATCATGAACCGGACCGATTCTTTTTTAGAATGTCCTGAAAAAATGAACGTAATGACACCTGTTTTCTTTTTGTGAAATATCGACAGCTGACAAAATAGAGTTTCTTATCTTTATTTTTGGCATGTTCTTATTATTTTCGTTTTCATATCTTCGAAATTGCACACCCGATAAAAAGAAAAAGTTAAGCCTTCGTCAAATCCAAGAGATCATTCATTGAAAAAATCCTACGTTAAAATTGTTTCATTGAATTCGAATAAAATTTGATTGTTGATTGATATTTGAAGATTTAAAAATATCATGACATGAACACAATTACCATTTCATTCTATTACATTTCTTTATTTAAATTTCAAAAAAATCGAACTGAAGAAAACAATTATGAATAAAGAAATTCAACTAAACATAGTCGCATACAAATGAGAGATAGATACATATTTTTTCTTTTGATCATTTCAGGTTGGAAAGACAAACAGAATCAATTACAACGACAAATAATAGCACAAAATGCAGTGATCTCTGGAAGGATGATTTAAGTTAAGGCGAAAACTATTTACATATGCACGCATCAATGAATTTACATAACTGTAGTAAGACATGACTGACCAAAGGAAAAGAAAAAGAGACAAAAGACAATCAATACGGTAAACTCGATATCTCGTTTAAATAAGCACCCAAAATATAGAAGAAAAACCAGAAAACAAGAGACAAAGACACACCGGAACAAGACGAGAAAGAGAAAAAGAAAGAAGTATCTGATTTATAATTTAAAACAAAAATGAGCATTCAAACCAAAACGAGAAAACAAGAAATATGAAGTGTTTGCATTAGCTTGTCTTTATTATCTATTCACTGTTTTGACTGTAGAGAAGAAGAAACATAGAATCTTGTATCTCTGATGATGATGATGATTAATAGGATAAAATGCAAACACCACCGGAGATGGTCAATAAAAAGCAAAGGAAAGCAAGCACTAGCACATAAGAATAGAATAAATTTCAAAAAAGTCTTTTTGTTCGCCTATTCACTAGTTTAAAGATGAATATTAGTATAAATTTGTTTGTCCTAATAAGATCTATTAATTAAAATTTCACTGTTATTGTCTTATTGCTTAATGACCAAGAAAATAACATCAGACGTATTTTATGCACTTATTCTATAGTATCATTTTTCGATGGATCGTCGAAGAAGAAGAAACTAAAGGGACGGAAAATCAAGTATACAGCAGAACAATTATTCTTAGAAACGATTATTGCGAATGTGCATGGCTAACTACTATTAGAAGGAGAATTTTAAAGCATTAATCACAGGAAAAAGAGAAAAAAGAGTGCATATTTAGTATAGGATATTATTGACTTTAGTTTTACTTATTACCATGGGATTGCTTGTTGTGTATAATTTGTCCATATATTATTATCAAATGATATTTTTGATTGAAATGGATTATAGTCAATATCTTGATCATATATTGACGAAGAATTTTGTGTCATTGGAATGTTATTTTGATTTGGCCGGGCAATTGTTGTACGTTGGCCAACAATCTTACGTGCTGAAATACCATTTGATTGCATAGATGATGACAGATTTTGTTGAGGTTTTTGCTTTGTTGTATTCAGTTGTTGCGTCTGACTAACGTCTGTAGTTGTCATTTCGGATATGCGTTCGAGATTCCACCAAAAGTCTTTACTTAAACGAGTTATCCATGCACTATCATCGCGTAATAAATAACGATCTATAGAGAGAAAGAAAAAATTTGATTATTTCAATTTTCTCTTTTCATACCAGCATTTTCAAGTACACTCCAATCAACATCAGGATCAGCGAATGATAATATTGATTGATTAGAAGAATTATTTTGATTATGATAATTCATAAAAGCATTTTCATAACCTAGAAAATAAACATAAACAAAAATGATTCATGTAAACTATTTCCTTTACCTGATAGTTGGTCCATAGTCATCATCATATTTATTTGACTTGATTTTCACTAATATATTTAGAATATGCAATTATAATGAATTTGAAAGACAAATGGAATTGTTTCTATAGGTTTATTTCCGTTGATAAAGCGTCTTCTATTGTCAGAAGTAGAAGCAGTATAGATAAAACGAATAATAGATTGAAACAGACTATCTGGAACAAAAAGCATATAGATTCTATTAACGATGGCGTCAGATTTTTAGCTATGTCACACATTGTTAACATCAATGACACTTTTTATGTTTCGTCTTTCAATGACAAAGCAATGTTCATTTTGTTCTGTGAGTGCATGATTGTTTTACCCATCCATCAAATAAATGAGTGAACGACAGAACAAGAAGAAAAAGAATGTTAACAAAAGAAAGAGCTCAGCATACCGGACAAATAACAGAACTGTTAAAACAAGTGTGGAGTAAGGACAAACGTTGCTAGTCAGTTTCCTCCCACTTAATTTAAGAAGAAAAATATGCGTAAATATACACATGCACATCAAAAGAAGAAAGAAGAGTTCTATGTATGAATGTTAACATAGCAGAAAATTCACTTACTGAAGAAAACAGTAAACAACCTATCAGACGACGATGTCTATATCATATACTAAGATAAATAAGGCAAACTGTATCTTGCTGTTATTTCTTTTTTTTCTCTCGCTAGATGAGAAGGGGAAAATGCAGCTATGCAAAAGGGTTGCAAACACGTACTTAACATCTTCACTTACTTTGTCTAAAACAAGATAATGTAGTAATAATAAAAGCAGGGAGAAAAACATAATAAAACGTAATCGAATCGATGATGAAGCAATTTATAATTTTTTCTTTTTGTGTTTCGTCTGGATTTTTCTCCCTCTTTTTCATTACTCATCATAACTTAATGATAACACTGAAATGTTCTTATCATTTAATTAAATAAATATTAACAAGAGATAACCTTACTCATTAATGACAAAGAAGGTTTTGTCTATATCCAAAACAAAGTCCTTGGCAAAGAAGCATTTATCATGTAAGATAGAGTAAGAGAATAAAAATAGATTGTTACCTGCGAAATAAAAGCAAACAACTACTACGAGCCTGTTTTCTAACACGGTCAGAACAAAACAAATAGGACAAAGATGAAGAACAACTGAGAGCTAGATGAAAGAGAAGAAAGAAAGAAAGAAAAAAAAGAGGAAAAAACGTACTTAACGAGAGAAAAAAGAAAGGTACACCAGCGAGAAAATGTTAGATAGTTTAGTGTCTTAAATAAGAAGAAAGGAGAAAATATCTTCTATTGGTATAAAACAATAGTATTTACCAACCAATCAATGTCAAAACTTTGATATAAAAAAAAACAAAGCGAATGCTTGTTATAGATGGTGTCTTGAAATCCAAATCATAGTCGATTGATCTTGTCATCAATTAATCAACGCGATGCATTCGACATTTACAAATGAAAAATAGAGTTTTTTTTTACTAGTAAAGAATTACGTTTATCTAAAGCGAAAAATTGAAATTCCCGGAGAAAATATTTTTTTCTAATTTGATCAATTAGATTTTTGTCTAAATTATATTTCAAACAGAACAAACAAATAATCGATTCAAAAATTATAATAAATTGTATTTTTACCGATGAAAATTATTGATATAGATTTTATGAGCTTTACATAATATGGGTTGAAAAAAAAACTCCGAATGCTTCTCACTATCGTCACAAACAAACGATGACACACATTCAGCTATCGGATATCACTCGCATCCATCGTAAATAGGGTTCCAATATGTGCCTTGCCTGAACGAATATCTGATTACCACATTGACGTAAGGTAGTTAAGGCGATTCCTTTACACTTAGAGAAGATGATGAAAATTTTCATTCAATTCTACAGATCTGTTGCGTCTAAAATTTAGGTTTTCTGACTTTCTGAAGGCTATGGAAAAAAAACCTGTGGTAAAAGAATGGTATTTTTCTTATGAAACATCTATGTGATCATAGAATCTCTGTTCAGATTCGACACGAAACCGAACGGTGTTCGATATTTAAATATCTACTCAAATACTTAGTAGATTGGATTTTATTATTGAAAAGTTATTCGATATTACTTTTGTATAAATAGTTACTATAGAAGAAGAACGATGTATAACAACAAAGAAACAACACAACGCATTTTATCTACTTAAATTTCACGGGAGAGTTTTGTAAAAAGATCGATAGTTCATTGTAGTAAATTCTGTTTCTGTCTGCACTTAATATTCAATAGAAATTCTTTTTAAGTTAAGTACCTATTGAACAAAAAGGCAGGTGTTTCTTCATATAGGCCGCTTATATATAAATATATATTGATTTCTTTTTGAATTTTAACAGGTTTGTGTGTAATATGACAGAGACACGAAACTGATCCTTACTTTGAATAATATCCATTTCTTGTTAGAATGTTTTTTTTTCTTTCTTACTCAAATGTGAACATGTTTAAGAGCGATTTCAATGAGATAATAAGCCAAATCCAAGAAAGGACCCACAAATTGATATGATGGAATGTAGTGAAGAAATTTGCCAGCTATTTAGGGTTAACAGAGATATTGCTTTTGACGATCAGAATGATCGATCGGAGAACAACTATCGCTATTATGCATCTCAAGAAATAAAAGTTGAAAAGGCTCAACTGCGTATATTTGTTTTGTATGTGCTAATAAAAAATGTGAAGGTCTTCATCGTAAATTATGTAATTCAATTCTTCTCCTACAGCAGATAAACGAGATTACTGTCGGTTCACTCGCTTCTTGTCATAAACTACGCCCTTACAGCATCTGTTCTATAAATTGTATAAATTTCTGATAAGCAACTCAGGCAAGTGACGATGACGACAATTTGGTTATGGTCATGTCTATATCCTTTTTCTTCGTGTGCCTAAGTGTTTGTTGAAGTAAAACACATGCTAATAATTAAATCTCTGCCTATATCTTAACTGATCAATCTTATTCAACAGAGGAGTGTGAAGTGCAACTTCTTGAAGTATACATACAACAGGTTACCCAGGAATTTGATGACTTTGACTACTAGGCAATTTAATAAAATATTTAAATACGATAGAATAAATTGCATAGCTCTTCTTGATACACCAAGATTAACATATAAGAATAACTTTCAATACTCTCCTATTGTATTATGAATGTATGTCAACAACAGAATTTTATTTTTGCTTAGAAATCTTAAGGAGTGCGATCGATTATTTAATGGCTACTTCAAAAAACATTAACATCTTATTGTCAAGTCGCATGATTAGTTACTCTCGGATATGTTCGTGGGATACGATTTTCATAGAATTAGCGTGCCGATTTCATTTCTAAAAGCTATTATAAGATCCGGACTAAAAGAAGCATTGAAAACAATAGAATAGAAAATTCCGGCCAACATGGCCGATATTATCGATCTACGATCAAAGAGTGTATGAATCATGTCCGGAGAAACAAGTTAGCGGACGTTTGAAAAAATCTATCCGACAATAGTTGGCATAAAAAAATCTTTTCCAAATAAGCAACAGCATCCGCATCATGTTTTTCATTTCAATCACACAGGAAGTGCGCTAATAGCACATTTTAAATATAAATGAATTCTACATTAATAATCTCGATTCTCCATTAATCACATTTGATGACTACAAAAAAAAGTATTACAGATATTTATTTTCAATCACAGGTATCAATACGAAAATTTGAAAAGATCACTAGTCGAATCGATTTTAAGCCATAGTATATATATATATACGTAGATTAATAATTAAATGTTATCAAACGATCTCTTGCATTTCGTTCATAAATTCTTTTCACAAGTAAGTGTTTATACGCTGTCCAATCGACTTCGCGTTGCAACTTTTTCTGTAGATCTTCATCGGTTACATAAGGTCGAACCTATTTTAAAGGAAGTAAATATTCCAAAAACAAAAACAAAATTAAACAAATTACCTCTCGTCGCAATCGATCAAATAAACTTTGTGGTGTCATCTTAATAAAAAAATTTTTTCGTATTCGAATACATTCAGCTCCATCAGAGATTAATGTAACACTTAGTGCATTTTTTAATTGCCCAAAAACGATGCTTACCAAACCCTAACAACATAAACAAACTATTCAGTGTATGACAAGATCTTTAATCTTTTAAAATTATTTGTCATGCAAATAGAAGTTTTTAAGTAGAAAATCAATCTATGGTTTCGATTATTTTCTATTTAAAACTCAAAGCAATTTTAAACGATTACTAATAGGAAAAAAAATCTACTCACAAAAACACTTTTTTCTCGAATTTGTTCGATTTCAGTGTAACATTTAGCTGCTTTTACTGGTGATTTTGGCTGAAAGAAAAAAACTATAATGAAACTAATCGATCATCGTCTGTTGTTTTTACTTTAGCCATTGTGCCCAATGCTTCTATACTATATTGCGAAGGACGTTGCGTATTGAAATGATCATAGATGACTTTTGTTTTTTTGCGGGTTACTAATTTCGGTGTAACTTGCGTTAGAGCTTTGATAACACGACAAGAACCTGTACGAATAATATAAATCCATTCATCTTCGTTCGAGTCTTTACTCATCAGTGTGCCCATTCTATAATAAAACGAATGTTTTCTTTTTCGATCTACACAAATACTCTTACCGGTAATAAACAACTTGACAAATACGCGGATTATCATGAGGAATTTTATCAATAGGAAATCCTCGAAACTTAAAGATCAAAATGAATATTAAAGCAAAATAAATTAACAAAACTAAGTTTTTTGTACTTCAGGTAGTTGTCGTAGAAATGTAATAAAATCTGGTTCGCTTGCTGCGTCTTTCGCCATGAATATTTTAATGAAATCTTCTCGTTCGATTGAAATCATTGACACATCAGTTTGACAGCAAACAGTTGCCGTTCGTCGATGCGCATTGATTAGTGCAACCTCCTACAGTTTGAAAGAAAAATGAAAAAAAAATAGAACGATTATTCTACCTATTTCAATCAAGAAACAAATATTCTTACCCCGAAAGAGCTTCCTTTTTTAAGCACGGCAACAAGTCTGGAACTGAAGGTATGTGTTTGTGGGTTTTCACGTAATTTGTATACATCAGCTTTCAAAACGAGAAGGCTGTAGAAAAATATTTCGTTCTTTTTGAAATTTAACTTACTGATACCATCGACGATTAAATAGAATTTCTCAGCAACATGTCCTTCGCGAAGAATCACTCGACCTCTTTCGAACTCTTCTAGTATGGCAACGCGTGCTAATGCATATTGTCGTTGAAGAGGAAATTCTATTTATCAAAATATAAAATAAGATGCTTCTATTAATAATTATTCGTTCGATCAGAATTCAGTTTGAGTAATGCAATAAATGAATATTATTTTCTCTTTAGTCGTACGATAGAAATGATTTTTATCAATCACAAAAAATGTTGTTTACACTTTTTGCACAGGATTCTTTTTGTTTTTGAGAAGCAAATTGAATTAATGGCAGCCAGTTGTTTTTCTCTGTAATCAATAAAGTGAATCATTAAGATTGATACANTTTATTACGTTCAAACTACTCCTGAGCAAAGCATGTCTATCACTTCGCCGAAACAAAATAAACTTATGTCTAACTTCATCCTTCTCTACAGTCATAGACTTTTTTTTTGTTCGGTAGGATAATTTTGAAACTTGTTCATTAAGTTTACTAACCTGTAAATGATGAAACGGTTTGTCCCAGTCCAACGGCAATCATACGAATATCATCTTCGGTTCTGGTCGCAGGATCTGATTTTAAAATAGTTCGAATATCTCTTCCAATTGTTTCCTAAATATTCTATGCGAAATAGTCAAATATCAACAGTCGTTCTACCTCCACTGGTCGTCGAAATTTGCTTAAATCAAAAAGAATCTCTGTACTATTATATAATTGCTCTCTATTATTTCGTGACGATTCAATCGCGTATTTTCTCACAATTAACCAAACACGAACAGCATGGCGAACCAGACGAAAAAACGTGCACACTTTTTTATAGTACTAAATCAATAATAAAAAGTATGTTTATGTACACAAAAGTTTTTTTCTATTTGAGATAAGTACATAATCTCGATTGAACGATAGGCCACGTTTTGATCGAACAGAAACTGATACTTGTTGATAAATTGAAAGTTGCGTTGCTGTTCGATATAAACTCGGAGTAACATCACGAGAGGACATCGAGATTTGTGTAAAAATAATAATTGAAAAAAAAGAATTGTATGCATAGGTTTGTATATATATATATATATATATAATTATCTTGGAGAACAAAGCAAGCAAAAAATTAATAAAATAGCATTTATATGATTTCTATCCAACATCATCGGAATGATTTCAAGCTGCACAACGAAAAACAAGCAAAATCATACAATTTAAACAATAAGATTGATTGATTTATTAAAAGAAAAGAAAAAAAATGAATATAACACACTAAAGTATAAAACTATTTATGTACGAAAAATTCGCCATCAGTTGAACGTCGATCATCAATTTCATTTTCTCTAAAACGACAAGTAAATAAAACTTGCTTTTCTTTTCAATAAATTTTACTGAGATTTTGTTTGAATCATCGGTGAAGATTTTTCATCAAGTGGTAATTCAGCATCCCGAAGAATTTTTAATAAATGCTCATTCACATTGACATCGTCATGAACATTTTTCGTATCTATTAGAAACACAACAAACACAAGTAAATCAAGTTTTTCTTTTGTCCCATAATTCAATTCGCTACTAGCTATTCGAAATCCAAAGACTTTTTAATGGCATAATTCGATGTTAGAGCGTGTGTTCAAATAATCTTCCTGTGAAAACACTTAGAAGAAAGATCAAAATTGCGCTAATACTAAAATTATCAAATGTCAATGCTTATTTATTTCATTCGTCATATGGAGAGAAAGCAAATTTACCTACGTTGTTAAAAAGCACATTGTTTGATGATAGATTTTTCTTGATCTCATGGCAAAGCCCTACATATGAGATTTTATTCACAAAAATAAATAAATAGCAAATTTTTAATCAGCAGAAAAATACGTACTGAATAGTACGATTTATACTTAACACTTGTTTTCATCAGGTTTCGAGTGTAATGAATGCGACGATCGGAGTATTCGAAAATAACCTTGAGGAGGTGTTAAATTGGAAATTTGATGAGAATTTATTTTTCACATCCACAGTACATTTTAAATGTTGACTTTGAAAATGATATTTGTTTCACTAGAGAAATATCAGCGTCAAAATCTTTAGAGAAAAAAAAAGAGACCTATGACTACAGACGTGTAGAAGCACTTCCGGTGGCCGAAATCAGAAGAAATAGGGCCCTACGAAGGGAGGAACAAAGCAACACTCTCATAGTCCGGAGTAAACTGAAGCAGATCTGAGTTAAAGTTTTAGTAAAACAAAATACAAGTATTACAGAAACATTTTTCTCTAAATAGGAACAAACAATAGAATAGCTGAAATCACCGGGACCAAAAACGTGATCCGCCTATGTTCATTGACAAGTTTTTACCAGTCAACAATGAAACAAAATGTTCGAATATCTAATTGTCAGCATGTTACTAACACGTTGAATAATGTTCTTGATGAATACAATTATAATATTTTTCATTATTATTCACTGTTTTCATACATCGATGTTAATCGACCAGTACCATTATTTGGTTCTAAAGAAAATATTAATTATACTCGATGGATAAAATTCAGTAAAATAGATTACGAGATGTAAATGATTGTGCGCTTTTAGTATGCAATGTTTGAATAGAAGAAATTGTTTTCGTCGAAGATAATGATCTATACGGGGAAAAAAAATCTTCACTAATAACATGTTGAATCATTGAAGTTTATTTAGTCTAGTATTTTTAGTGACAACGTCATTCGTTAAATTATTTTTATATATCATATGACAAATTGAATTTTCATTAGAAGTTATAGCAATTCATTGGTTGGATCAATATGCATAATAAATCATCATTTCTGCTACATCTACGGAGATGAAACTCAAGTAAATCGGTTTCAATTCTATAATTAGATTTACGTGATTAAAGAGGAATACTGTGAAGTTCACAAAGTCAGGTGCGTTCAGTATTTATTTTTTTCATCTTTAATCAGCGAACGAAAAACAATCAGATCGTATGAATATTCTTTGAATGTCTTTCTTTTCATGTTAATATTTTTAGTGATATTATACTATATAGAAATTTTAACGAATATTTATTCGGATGAAATTTAAATTTTCAACCAATAGAAAATTAGCCATTGATAGTCTGTGTTCTCAAATCGTATTTCTTTACTTGTAGGATTGTAAGGAAGATCTTTAGTTGAAATGTGCATTTTGCTTTCTGTTTACATACTCTCCTGAAGCTGCTTGCCATTTAAGACCATCTTCCATTGAAAATTCTAGTTTTCGAAATTTCGATAATTCTTCACTGTGAGTTAATTGACGATGATGATTCTTTTCTTTCATTGGCGAATGATTCTCATTGATTATTTCGTCAGCGGTTTGGCTTCTGATAGAATCGGGATTGACTAGATCATTCAGATCTTGTTGCGTGTCAACAGGCGATGAATGGTGATCCTTTGGTGAAACGATGGGCTCTTGAATAGAAGTATCACTATTCAATGGTAATGGTACTTTTGAATTTTCAGCTGTTTTTGAAGGTGCTGTTTCTAATTCTAATAAAGAATGGTTTATCGTAGGCTTTGAGGAAGAACGATTATTTGATGTTGATCCTAATGGTGAAGATTTTGTTGATGCGAGTGTTGTAGTTGACGAAGACATTTTTGTTTTAGCTGGTGAAGAACTTTTCGTTGTTTTTATTGATGACGATGAACTTGTTGATATTGATGACGACGAACTTTTCCTGGATGATCTTGCTGATGATTGACTATTCGGGTAAATGAAATCCGATTTTGATGACATAACTGAAATAGGAAGTGAAGTAGATGATGATGATGAAGCAGGTCGACTTGTTTCGGATTTAGATTGATATGGTGATTGTTCAATTTTTATAGAATGTTTCGAATCTCTACGTACTGCACTTGTGATAGGAGATTTAGTAGGTATTGAAGGTGAATTTATCGTTGTTTGACTTTCTGAAATATCTGCCTGTTCATGATTCGATTTTGAAGATGAATGAATTCGGTGTGATGAATTTTTTTGTCGAGGTAACATATCCGTAAAAAAGCAATCATCATTTGTATCTATTGAAGATGATGAATTACCTCCGTTAAGGTCATTCGTTGGATTTGTAAAACTAAATGGAGAATTTCGACGTTGCGCAGTCTTAGAGCTGTTTATCGGTGGCTGATAAGTAGTAGGTGTTGGCTCTTTTTCGGTTCGAATTGGAGAATCAGGTTTAGATAATTGATTAAAATGATTACTTGATTCGATTTTTGATTCAAATGATAAATCATTCAAAGATGAATCAAAATGAGCAACGGGATAGTGATCGACTATAGTCGATAGACTAGTTTTATCATCAGGTATGCTGCGTACAGGCATGTGATTTTGATTCAAGAAATTCGAAGCTAAAAGAAGACGAGTAATTAATTAATTAGATAATAAATAATTGATTAGATTCATACGTTCATCATAGCCATCAATAGAAGATAGCAATGAATGTGATAGGAATAATTCTGAATGAACAATGGCTTCTAGTTCATCAGTAGATTTTGTAGATAATAGAGAACGTCTGAAATATTTTCATAAGAACTATTCTTTATTAGAAAAAAAAATATTAATTCAATATACAACGACTTTTCACATAGTGCTATTGAATTCTTCTTCATTGATGGACTAGTTGAAGCTGAATATGATTTCAATGATATATGAGTAATAGGCCGTTCCTGTTCCTCAACATGCTCGACAGTATTTTCATTATTCGATTGTTCTTCAGTATTTATGGCTTGTACACTAGAAATACGAGAATTTTCTATGAGATCAACCATAGTATATATTGATCTTTATAAATTATTCATATTAGAAACATTCGTTGATACTGTCTAGGCATCTACATAACAGCGAGTACTGTGTTTTTTTTCCTAGTAAGAATAAAGAAAACCAGAAAATATAAACAGTCACATCTAAATAAACGTTAGATATCGCGAGAACGGTGAATTCGTTTTCTATAAAACTTTTAGAATTATTCAATAGTCATTTACTTTACGTGCAGTCTACGCTTTCTCCTAATTGTAGAAGAATAAGTTCATAGATGACTATTTCTCTTGAGAATAAAAACTGTCGATTTCAAGCCCTGGATTATATTCACGCGAATGTAGATAATATTTCTAGATCGGCAACAAAAATTGGGTACTTTAGCAAGAGACTTTTAGAAGCAATCATAAGCGTTTGCCAGAAGAGTATAGGATCAAACCCTTGGCAAAAGATTATATAAGAATTATCGATCTGAATGTTATACATAGTAGAATTAGTTATTCCTTCAAAAATACTCATCAACATCATCATCACAGAAATTACTGAATAAAAATCATAGGAAACTTCAATCAGTCGACTTCGTCCTACAGATCGAAACTATGGTCTATTGACAGCTCCGTTTATTTTACCTTTTTTCTGTTTGCATTTCTGCTATATCCTCATCAAACGACTAAAAGATTTATAAAGACATAATATAATCGGAATAGAAATAAGTTCTCACTTCAATATCAATACTTGGATCATTTAAATTTGTATTTTCAGTAAGTGCATAATATATATTAATCATTACACCTATTTTTGGTTTATCTTTTTTTGTATCTTTTGTCTTTTTCGATTGTTGATTAGATTTTTTCAGATTATTTTTCTCAACAGGTCGAACCCTTTTAGATCGGATTTTCTCATTAGAAGATAGTCTCGATGAATTAGATTCAATATTTGGTAATCGATTAGAATAGTTCATTCTGTCACTGATTGTTTCGTTGATCGGCGTTATGAATCCATTTTTGGATCGAATTGCTTTTGATCTATTTATGTTATTATGTGTCCATTTGGAAAATGCCTTTTGAAACGGCGTAGAATTTGTTTTGAGATTGTGTAATTCTTCTGATTCACGCATATTTAGTGTCATTGTTGATTTTCTATGTAAATCATCGTTGGATTGTCGATAGGATAAATCTCGGAGATTAAGATCACTATTAAACGATCGATTTTTTCTTTGAGATATCAATGATTGATTTTCTGATAGAAAAATTCGCCGATGCCGTTGTAAAGCACCACGTAGATGAAAATAAGTAAAGCAATTGGCACAATAATTTTCGACACATTCGATACATTTCTTAAAATTTCAATTATAATGATTAATTTTTCTCAAAAATCTGTTTAAATGCTTTTGTTTTACCATTCTAGCTTCTTCTGTTACACATTGACCACACCTAATTGTCTGTTTTATTGTTGATGCCTTGGGTGAGAATAGACTAACTGCAAGAAACGATAAAATAACTATAATTGAATAATTTTTTGCTACCTGTTGGCTTATCCCGTGACATATGTTTAGTATTGTGTAATATTCCTTTATTAGAAATAGAGCGAAATGTTTCAATACTTTTAAGATAAGAAAAAAAGGGAATGTCACGTGTAAATTAGAATAGAAGAACATACGTTGATTTTGTTTTATCCTGTTGGATTGAAGTTTTTTCAGTTTATGTGAAGTGCTTTCGAGTGCATGCGCGCTTGTCTTTCAATCAAGTCGATAGGCTATTTACTGAATAAATTACGAAAATAGCAAAAGCAAGAACTGATTAAAAATTTCAAGTACGAAGAATATTATTTGTTTGTCATAGGTGTCTGTAATAGCAATTGAGTGGCCGTTTTCTGATTAAACATGAATCTACTATTCTAGTTCTTCATTTAATTTTTATGTAACCATCGATACGTGTTGACGTCTAGTAGTTGCCTCTTCAAGGACTATAGATTGACGGCAACAGATGCCGCGCATTAAAAGTTAAATCAATATACTATTTACTTATTCAAGTAATTCAATCATGTTTAAAAAAATGTAAACTTGAGCTTCTTTTTGAAATTTTTATTCTGGCGAATTGGTTAGTATGAAAATAAAGAACATGATAAAGGTTTTATTATTTTGGAGACTTTTAAAAATAAATTATATAAAAAAAAAGAAGGGTATGTCTAACTATATGCATGAAGGATAATCATTATCACAGCCTGTCGAAATGCTTGGATGAAGTAGAAAGAAAGAGAAAGAGAGAGAGAGAGAGAGACAGGAAAAAGAAGTAGCGTTCATGAAATTTTCTTCTGATTGTTCAGTTTAAGATTCAATAAAATATAACAATTTCTTCTTAGTGTTGTTTTTGTTCATCGGCATGAACAAATGAATTATTATAGACGCCATACGGTGGAGGAACCATTTCAGTGATGCCGAGTGTAGATTGGAATTTTTCTGCTTCAATTCGTTTTTCTTCTGCACTCATATCAGCTGCGTTGTGTTCCTCGTCACCCAACGGCTGCCACCCAGCTGAGTTTACATATTCCTCATATTGTTGTTGCATTGTTCGTTGATAACGTTGATAATAATAATAAGAGGCTAATGTACAACTACAACATAATAAAAGGCCAACAATAAGAACAATCATTACAACCATAACAACGATATAGATTGTTGCCGTATCGCTGAATATATCCAAAGCCTGCATAGGTCCAATGCTATGACTACGGCATTCGATATTACCCATTTGACACCAACAATTCATTTTGTTTTCTACAGATTTAATAAGTGCACCTATATAGACAACAAAAAGAATTTATCATTATCGGATTAATCAAATTTAAAACGAACCGTGTGGATAAGTTATGCCGTTGCTCACACAAGTAGTTTGATTGCCATAACTTTGGTCATATGCACATTGAGTACAGCATTGGCCATTTTTACGAATTGGAGCTGAGTTATCGACACAGTAGGTTGGCATACATTCTAGCCTTGCACAACGAATAATACGTGATGATGTACATATGCACATTGTGCACATGGATTGCATATATGTTCCACCAAGAGCAAGATACGTATTATTACGAGTACGGCACCAAACAGCACGTTCTAGTGGTGAATGACTGGATGAAGTGTTAGACTCTTCTGAGTCACCTTGAATAACAACAATAGCAAGTGCCATAAGCACCGCTACAAATATTACTGCACGTAAGTCAACCATGTTTCTTGTGAAAAAAGAGATAAATGCAATATGATGTCGTTCGTGTATATGTAATATGATGTGATGATATACCTGTATGCAATGAATCGGTGGGCTCCCTTTCTTTTCCTCTCGACCAATTAATACATATTCGTCCCTCTCTTTTTTTCTCTCACTTGGTTATTGCTTTTTCCTTTTTGGATAAAATCAAAATCATTAGGTTTTTTTTCTGCCTTCGTCCTCTGTTTTGATCAGTTGTCGGACTAGTTCGTAGAGAACGGATGTGACTTTTTTTAAATTTATTTTTCTCACTTACTGTTCTCGTACCTATTTATCATGAAAAAAAAGAGCGGATGCTTTTCTCACGTCGTTTTTACATAATTTCGAAGTACAGACAGTCGCGCTCGAATAATTCGCATAGAGTCGTTGTCACGAAGAAACCAATCGGTCTTAATTGAGAAAAATATACAAAAAAATTTACTAATAGATTAAAAAAGTAAAACTAGAAATCGTAATGTACGTTATAGGGGATGAAAATCTTGATTTTTAGATTAGCATGAGACCACAATGTGTTTTATTTTATTTTATTTTTGTTTTTTGAATAAATACGATTTTTCATATGCATGCAGAAGAAAAATTAAACGAACTACGCAGTATCTAATGAATCACCGGGCAATGTTTTTTAAGTCCTCAGTTGTCGAATTAATTTTCATAGAGTAAATCATAATGACCAGGTCGATAAAGCATTGTAATCATTGGCTTGAATGCACTTCGATTTTCATCATCTGTAGCTGAGAAATCATGTGTTGTCAATAAACATTGTTCGTTTCGATCCATATATACAACACGTAATGGAACAGCTGCAGCTTTAGCCAAGGCAATTATATGAATATTATCTGATTCACGGCCCATTGGTTCGACTTCCTTTAACACAAAAGAAAAAAAAAACAGAAACAAATTGATGATATAAATTATTTCATGCAAAGTAACATACAGTATTACAGAATTGTTTTATCGTTTTGCCATCGTCAATAAAATTTTCGAAAAATGCTGCATTCATTTGTAGATATGCCGATGTAAATAACCTATCGAGTACAATTTCGAAAATAAGTTTTTTATGAAATTAAGTAACCCCCCCC